>BSSO01004149.1:0-15042 GCA_030267885.1 Mesembryanthemum crystallinum
TGAGTAAATACAACTATGGTGAAGGGGAGGAAAGAATTATCAAAGATGGGAGGGAAAATTATAAAGATGAAGAAACTTTTGAGGGAAAAATTCTAAGAGAGAGGGGGGGTCATTAACTCAGTTAATAAGTGGGGGCAAAATAGACTTTTCACAGCCAACGTTAACACCGCAAAAACCTAGAAACTTAAGGTAGTTGTCGGCAAAAAATCCATAATATTGATACATTGAGATATCCATTTATCATTTCATTAAAAATCATGGTGCCTCTTTGAAAGGCTAGGTTAGGTCGGTGTATTTTGGGCGCCAAGAACAAACACTAACAATCGCGGCTACACTGTCATCAATTTCGATCGTTGTCATTACTCATTAGGGTTTAAACTAATGGCAGGGACGGGATGGTATGGACCCTTAGTTGATCTTTCCGAAGCTCCTTCTCATATCGACGATTTTGTTCAACTTCTCGTCTTCGTTCATCGATCCACTCCAGTTCAGGTCTCTCTCCTGTCACTGATTTGGTTAATTGCCGAAGCCATCATTTGTTGTGATTTTGCTTGAATTTGTTTCTTTCAAATGTTGCAGTATAAGTTAGCGAAAGGCCGCACTGTGGTAAGGACAGACATTCATGTTGGGGATGACACTCGCCCCTTTTTCTCTGTCTCTCTTTGGAACAAGCATTTCGCTTCTTCAATTTCTGCTGGTGACATCATCTTGTTGCAAAGTATAATAATCACTGTTTTCATTACAAAACCCCAGTTTTTTTTTTGGGGGGAATATTTCAGCCTTGATTTTGATGTGAATGTGATTAGGGTTTTGTAAATGCAGATGTCAAAGTGACGAAATTTGGTAATTTCATTGATGCCAGGACTGTCCAGTACTCATCCCTTGTTCGTTTGATCCATCCTTATGATTCACTTCTTTCAAAAGGTATTCTTCTAGGTTGAATTTCGTCTTTATCAACTAAGCCTACAATTTTTGGGGTTTAAGAGGAAGGGTTGTTAATGACATATTTTAACATTACAATATTGGAACATTATCATAATGTTTTCCTACTTTAATCCATGTTTCTTTTGTGATTCAAATTCTGCTTTGTTAGAAGGAAATTAGGCCAGTTACAACAAATCACTACACCCTAATATGTAAGAGTAGAGCCTAACTGTATATGTTCTATTATCTAGGTATCGATGAGTTGATGGGTAGTTGTCGAGTTAACGGAACAGCTAAAGAAAAGCTTAGAAGGGTCATTGACTGGGTGCAGCGCACTCGAATCACCCTTTGTAATGAGCTAAAAGGCGATCATGTACGTTTCTCTTCAACTCGTTCTTCTATTAGCAGCTTTTGTTCTATGTCACTTTCTAATGCTCTAAGCACATCTTTGGGTTTCAAGTTTTCATCTGATTTAGTTCATGCTCCTTAAATTGGCATTCTGTGTTAGAATTTGCACAAGTTTGTAATGTTGATGTGCTCTTTTAAAGCTTTTATTGTTCCTCTTTCTACTTACCGTATATGGCTATATTACATGTACATCATGCTAGAAGCCAGCTTTACCGAACTGGAAAGTTAATCAAGAGCAAATATCTCGGTCTTGCTCCTTGCTTTCAGAAGTATTACACCTAGCTAATCCCTGTAAGGTTAACTTTCATGCATCTGTTGGTGAGATGTTTTTGCCTTCTGCATTGCATGACTCAGAGAAGGAAAGGATGTTCATCAGCAGGCGACTGACTACCAGGTCAGACAATGTAGTCGAAGATATGATCTGTACAGGTTGCCAGCTCTGTGGTTCCCCATTGTGTTCAGAGTATGATTCCTAGAAACCATTGCTTTTTAGTCTTTACTAGAGTTTTTCTTTATGACTATCTTCTTGTGTTCTGAACTCTGTCTTTGTTTGTTGCACCAGTTCCTTGACTGACCAGAAAGCTGGCCCATTATATTGTACGAGGAGCTCAAATCGACTTCATACTGTGGGCTTAGTATACAGACCTTTTATGGTAAGATTTCTGCTCTAGCATCTGCTTGGCTCTAATTTTATGAGGGTAGACAAATTGGAGGAGAGTTATTCAACTAGCTTTTCCAAACTCAATTCAGTGATTGATCAACTCATGAATAGGTAATGTGAACCCTGCAATACTTGTTTCTAAGGGGAAAAGGGCTTTTCTCCTTTTAGTTTTCTGATTCAGTTCATTTTGTTTTCCATTTCTTTCCAAATCTTTTCCTTTACTTTTCAAATTATGAATCTGAAGCTATGGTGTCCATGAAAATGTCTTTTTTCTGTTTTCAGCCTTGAGGCATTGAGGTTAATATGCACAGCTATGTATAGAAGAATAGACTGCTAATGGGGTATGCTTTACTGCAGCTATATGTATGGGATAACTCAGATTATATTCCACTTCTTGTCACAAATAAAGCAGCAGAGCTCCTATATGGGAACATAAGAGCTGAGAAAGTGTACCAGTCATACAAAGTTCAGAAAATTAATCAAAGTATCAGGGATATTTCTAAGGCGGTTGATGACGAACATGAGCAGAGAACAGCTGAGGGAGAGTCCTGCCCATCTGTTATAGCAATGAGATCAGAGATGAGGGGGGAAAAGCAAGCTGTTATAAACCCAAACTTTTCTAAGATCTGGTTGATTATGCTAAAGATGTTGCTGCTTCAAGGGAAAAATAGCCCTTTAAAGTTTGAAGCTTTTGTTAATCCAAGCTTAGAAATGGAAGATGGCAGATTTGAAATGATCCGTGTGTCTATGCCATGCATAAATAGTCATGTATTTTCTGAAACCTAACCAAGGCCCTTATTTTCAAGGTATCTGGCATGGTTCAAAATATTTCCATCAAATTTCCCCTTCGAAAAGCTGATGCATAAATTTGATTGAGTGGTTAAAATAACTTGTGGCGCTGATAAGCATCGGAGGGTTTGGAGTCGGAATGGCATATAGTATTGGACTACTGCAAAGCAGGTAAAAGCCACATACAAGTATAAAAGAATGTTGGAACTAAATGAGGCACTTGTAATATCGCAAACATGGGATAATATACTTCGTAGAAGTTAACCATGAAAAGAGACGATCAAGCTTCAAGTTCAAAAGCAAGATTCTTATTAACCTCCCATGAAAAAACAGGCTACTAAGTGACATGTTTTGAAAGTATTTAAGTATTCAAACAACCACCTTAATACCAAAATGCTATCTTCATTCTGGCACTACAGAATCAGTGGTTGGATTTTGTTCTTCCAAGAGCTTCATTTGACGCTCTGCGTGTTCTCTCTCACAAGCACTAATACCCATTATGATGTCCAGCATGGTGCCTGTTGTGCCAAAGAAAACAAGTGGTGCCAAAGATTTCTTCTTTATTCCAACTGGGATCGCCACCAAAGCACCCAATACAGAGAAAACCCACGTTCCTAGAGCACTGCAAACACAGTTTTCACCCATCAGTATCACATTTGAAACGATGGATAATCGAGCACTGCAAACACAGTTTTCACCCATCAGTATCACATTTGAAACGATGGATAATCATTGGTTGTTCGAGATGTTAATACAGCTCAACACTGTAAAATCTCAAGCAAAAAATCTCGGCCATAGAAGTAATCCCTAATGTGAAAGCTAAGAAGATGGTTTGTAGAGCATTCACTTGTTAATCACTTGCAGAACCATATTTCTTGCTAGTTTTCCCCTCCCCCATCTTCAATACACTTGAAACATACACATACAATGGTGTTCTATAGCAATTACAGCCAATTGGAAACTACTCAAACTAGTCTCAGCAATGTAAGAAGTTAACATCACAACCATGTTTGCCAATTCCAAGTTCTTACAAATCCACAGATAGCACAACACTGGATTTTTTAGTTACCAATCATCTTCACTTGAAGGTCAAGGTCAAATTTCCATGAACTTCAATGCAGGTGGAGTTGAAGAGATTGACAATTGGGGAAAGTGATTATGTGAATGTCAAGAATTTGGTGGGCAAGATGAAAACCCTAAATCTAAAGAGTAACCAATTTTCCCAAAAAATGACATATTTTATGCCCAATGAGCAATTTCACCAATCAACCAACAAAAATCACTAATAACAAACAAACTCAGAAGAATCATAAAGCTTATGATCAATGAAACCACCTAACATTGCAAAATTGCTGAAAAGTAGTAGCTAGCTAGTATGTAAAAGAGGGGAAAGAGAAGAAGGAAAAGTAACGAACTTGGAAACGGAGCATTCTTCGAGGTGCTTTACTTCCTCTTTCCCTGCCATGTCCTTCTCTCTTTACTCTTCAGTCTTTCCCTCTCTCTCTCTTGATCGGATGTTGCCTTTGAAGTTGCACATAAATGTTGTTCAGAGCAGAGAGAGAGCAGAGAGAGTGAAGACCTTACATTACAGCTAATCACTGGGCCGGGTCTGTTGGGCCGGATGTTTCGACCCGGCCCAATTCTTTAATGGGTCATATTGGGTCGGCCCATTAATATTTTGCACTTGGTTCGTCTCCTTTAATTTCATCTCTCAAAACGAATTCGCCATTGAAAGGGGAGAAAGAGAGAGATGAGAGGAATTGGAGGTCCATTGTTGAGCATCGGAGATCTGCTTAGTGACGTCGGAGAAGCAGATAGTGGGGACCACTTGCAGCACCGCCATGATCAAACTCCCAAGTCCCCGGCTTCACCTGCATCCCCTGATCATACTCTTCCCAACCTCCAATTTCAGCCCTCCGATCTCACCAATCTTTTCCAGGTATTTTCTTTTTTCAATAATTCAATTCGCCTTTATCATTTTGTCTTTCAATTGAATGCCAAGATGTACCTTTATGAGGATATTGATTTTTGCGTTTGGATTTATACTTTCTGAATTCTAATGTTTACATTTCTAAAGGTATTGTATTTTTAATTGCTATACCATGTTGCTTGAAGAACAGCTTTATGTTTTTGAGGAGGGAATTACAGGATTGTGGTTGCTTACCCAATTTGTAGTCTGATTTCGTATTGGATTTTCTCATTTCTATTATGATTTTCCGAGTGCCTGTTGCCTTTTCGAAATTTGGTTACCAATAGCTGTAAGAGCCTTTTGTTACCTGATATGTAAAGATTCGTGCCTTAATGCATTAGCAACCCTAGGACACACTGTTGGGATTTATTTGATTTCTAGGACCGCAGACTTTTGTGGTTGTTAATTTGGCTTACACAGGTGAGGCTTGTAATGCCTTGCATTATGGTAACATTCCTAAGTTTAGGACCTTAGAAGGCTTGGGAAATTAGTGCTTAGTATCTTTCTCTATATCTAATTATAGAGTTTAGGAGTTTTATCTAGAAGACTAGACCCTAATAGTGAATCTTTCCATGTTTCAACTGGTCTTGTTACTTGTGAATATTTCTTCCACATCCCTCCCTTTGGATTGTCTCTAAGATTGGGAGGTTGGTAGGTTTGAGTAAATTTAGTGCTTAGTACTTCTCCAGGTTTAGTGGGGATATTCAATCACCACCTTCGTTCTGGGACCTTTTGTATGCCCTATATTCATGAGTTATAGCCTTTGAATAAGGCATGTCCGGACCATCACTGCGGTCGATTGTGTTTTCCAATACGGTGGCTCCTAGGGAGCAAGGGGAACAATAGAGACCCTCCATTGTCCTTGAGAGACATTTTTCAACGCTCTAATTCATATTCACCTATGATATAGGTGTTGGTGCCTTGTGTAGGTGACCAGTAAAGGGTCACCAAGTGCTAATGATGGCCAAATAGCCAACCCCGAGAATGTCTCCCATCCTATTGGGGTTTTGTATCCACTATGAACTTGAAAATGAATACCTTTGTCTCTGGATTTCTAGATGCCACGCTTTCATGGTTTATAGCCTTAAAAGCAGCGTGTTTGGATCAAGTTTTTCCATATAGAGGCTCTTATGGATTCTAGGCGACCCAAGTGATTTGCCATTGCCCCCAGGTAGCATTCTAAAAAAACCTGATTTCATTTTTACCCGTGGTACTAGTGTCAGAGCTTGAATGTGGATGAATATTAAAGGATCACAAATGTCTATTAGATTTCCAATGAGCAATCCCAGGTGCCTCCCACGTTTGATATGGTATCTTTGTCTAGTATGCTTTGAAAATCACCACCATTATCCTAAGACCTTTGTACGCCCTATTTTTGTAGATTGTAGCCTTGGGATGAGACTAGTAAAGGGTCTCGAAGACTTGTTACTTTTTTCTATGCTGAGCAGGCTCCTAGGGATCAAGTGCAACCTAAGAGCCTCCCCCTTCCCATTTGCCATATCCCCCAATAGCCTTCCCAAAGTCCCTAACAAAAGATTATAGTTGGGTACCTCAAATTTGGAATATTCAAAGGTCCAATGAAGAAAGGTTATACGCAAGGGTGGGTTTTGTATTGTGGAAATTGAGGCATGGCTTATAATGTGTGCATTAATTCATGATTTTGGGGTGGATAGCACATTAGGTTTACTATTGTGGAAATGGATGCTGTTTATTGGAGCTCTAGCTTTAATATAGTATACAGGGAACTAGCAAGTAGTAATTGGTTTGACTGGTCATTGAGTTGCTAAAAGTGGCTAGAGCTGGCATAGCTGAAGTCATTACACAAGCTAACGGCACCAGGGAGAGTGTGGGCTTTTTCTATTTCATTTTTTTTGTTTTTTNTAAAGGTCTGATCTATGTTTGTTTGGCTGTAGGTTGTTTCCATTTTGGGTTTTTTTTTTTTTTTTTGGGTGCAATTCCATTCTGTAGTTTATGTGCTCTGAGAATTGGTAACCGGCTCTATCTGACATGATGATCTCATTTCATGAATTGCTCTTTAGGAAAACTATGATCAGTTGAACATGGCACTTGCAGGGACAGATCACTCATGGACTTCTTTGACATTAAAGGTAAAGTAATTGGGCTTTATATGCTAATACTTGGTATTATTGCTTGGTGTTTCTTGGTTTTGAAGAAATTCATTATGTAATTGTGTGATATGCTTACGTTCATGGGGTTTGANAAAACAGGTGGAGAAGAAAAAGGAGAAAAGTACCCTACTAGTCATGCAGAAACAATAGAAGCTTGTTTTGATGTCTTTTTTTTTTTTTCCTGTTCAGCTAGAGCAATCGGCACGCATATCTTTTCTTATTTTCCTTTTCTGTTACAGCTGTGTACTGCTCTGGATACTGCAAAGAAGTTGATAGAGTCTACTAGTTCAAATGTAATGGTGCTGTCAGAGAAGGTAGGGAAACTTGAGGAAGTAATCAAGAAGGGAGATTCTGCTATAGCGGAGGTCAGATCAATTCATAGCTCATTAAGCCGAAAGATTGCTGCATCTAGTGACAGTCAAACTTAAACCTACTTCAGATTGTTCTGGTAAAGAGTTCTGGAATCTGTGTTTATTTTGCTTCTTTTGGTAGTGGTGAACCTTGGTATCACCGAATAGAAAAGAAAAAACATTTATTTTGATCATGGATGTGGAGTAGTATATGTTAGGCACATTACGTATTCACTGACCTGGAATTGCTCAAAGTTCATAATGTAGTGGTGAACCTTGAAAATCTTGCATATGCATGGCAGATAGCATGAGCCATAGTTTGAGTTTGAAGCGAATACATCAACTGCAGAAGCATAATCATTACTTTAGTAGTCAGATGACGTAATACAAACATTACATATTTAGAGAGACATTATTTTGATGCGCAAAACATCTCTATACTTTTCATAGTTGTAACCTTAATAAAAATTCGTCTGATGTATTTATATGAAATGTAATTCAATTAGGATGTTTTTCTATGATTGACACGATCCACTCTGTGAGGCTCCTCGACAAAAACGTGGCATTGACTGATAAAAGAAATCAATCATATGGACTTTGTTGCTACTGGCTGGTAAAAGTCATTTGGAACATGGCAAATTGTGAATGTATTGTCTACCCTTGGAGGCAAAGATAGGAAGGGAAGAGTTCAAGGCGCTTTGTCAGTCTGTTGGCTTCAGAGTTCCAGTTAGTTTGCTGGCTTGATGCAACTTTTGTAAATGGAACTGAATAGATACTCGGCATAATCCTTTGTACATGCTTGGCTTTCATAACTATGTGATTCTTATTTTTGCTACGTTGGTCTGTTCTAACTAGATTTTGATGTACCCCCTCTATTCCTTAGTTCAATTTTATCTACTTGTGCCCTCCTGTTTTGCGGCCTATGTGTGTGTGTGAGAGAGAGGGAAACTGTAGATAACAGTTCATTTCATTGATGGACAATAATGGGAGTTCAATATACTTGAAAAGATGAAGCTTCACACCGAAAATGAGATCAGATAGTGGTGACTTGCACATCAAATGTCGCAATAGCTCTTGCGATTGAAATTGACTTTCCAAAGAGGTCTAACTTGTAATTGACATGGAATTCGATTAGATGAAGATTTTGGAATAAGAATGGTATTTGATCCCACCTAATCTCAGGTGGTGATTTCTACATTGTGTCATGCCCTAATGAAATTGTTTTTGGAAAGATAATTTGACTGTTTGAGAAGACTTAATTGTGAGACCATTCTTTTTTTTTTTTCCCATAGAATAAATGACAATTTCATGGACTTAAGTTTATATACTTCTAATCTAACAATTTAGATCAAATTCAATCAAATATGTACAACTCTAAAAAGGTGAGAAACTTGTATTTATGTATTTTATCTATTTATTTTGACTCATAAAAGATATTCCAATACACGACACTTTAGAAAAGGTCGTGTGTTCGTGTCTGACACTTGTCGAAAAATCGACACTATATCCCATTTCACATGAAATTAAAAATGACAACATAAAAATTAGCGTTCCCACATTTCTACATTTTCGTATTCCTATACCCTATTTCCGTGTCCGTGCAACATTGATTGCAGCCCTGATCAGAGGTGCCATATGTTTGATGCCAAAGGGTGGGGATCAGGAGGGCCCATTGCATAATTGAGCTGAGTTTATGTCGTGCAAAATGCGAACCGCAAGGCTGCTGTACTCGACTCAACTGGTCCAGAATAGTTGTTGACCTCTATTTCTTGAGTTTCGCCATTTTCACGAATCAACGAAATTTACTGTAACAAAAAGCCCCCTAATAATCTCTACAGATAGTTGTCAAATGCAAATTTGTACCTTCCAATGTACCTGGACATGCCCTAATTCTCAAATGCTCCTACCCTCTCGGTTAAACCCCCAATTCCTTTACAAAATTCCCCTTAATTTCCACAGAGCTGCTTTTGCTTCTGCTAATTGCAGCTACCCATCACTTGTTTCCGCCATGTCCACTTCCTCGACCGATAAGGAAGCTGCTGTGAACCCTAATGGCGCTGCCCAGAAGACCCAACACCCCATTCAGGTTACCCATTTTCTCTTTCCTTCCATTTAATTGATTCATTCAAAGCTGTTGTTATATGGGTTTGTTTGATTTCTCGAATGTGATTGTATTTTCTGTCTCCAATATGCTATCTTTGTGCCAGGAATATTGCGTGATGAGTGATCGGATAATTGTAAGTGAATTTGGATAATGATGGGTTTAAGTTCTGAATCTAGTTTAGTTGCTTAGTTAGAAAGAACATTGCTACTTAGATAATATTACCACAATACCACAATCTACAATCTACAATGGTGTGTATGTTGTTAATAATCTGAATCATGGCAAAATGGTTGCTCAACATATTATTCATATCTCTCGCACTCTGTCATTGTGCTTACTTTGTAAGAACTCCTTCCAAAAAAGCACGGAAGAAGGTAATATCTATTTGAGGTGCTACTGGCCCTGATTAAGATCTCTGAGTGCACAACTTAGCAGCAATGTAGAGTTTGGTGGAGGGGAATTTTAAACAAAGAGGGGTGATCGTAGTTTGAGTTGCCGAAATGGACCATGGTTAAGCTATCAGTGGATAATGTAGTTGTGATGATGAATTGTCATGGCCTTTTATCAATGATTCAGGCCTTGTCCTTTTGGGTAAATTATGTTGGGCAACCAGGAACATGTAAAGACTAGTTTTTCATTGTGGTTTTAGGTCTCGTTAGCCACATTATATGGGTTGAATTTAGTGATCACATAGTGGCTACACCACTAAATCACCAACTCTCGACTTCAGAAGGCATGTGTTTCCTTTTATGCAGAGGCATGTATGTAAGTCAAATCATTGAACTATGGGATACTCATGGGGTATGTTTTGGATACTTGACAGCTCTTTTTATACTTTAAGTAGGTGCATGCAGTATGCACTAGGACTCTTAAAGTTAGGGGCTGGTGGTACTCTTAAATATGATAGGGTGATATTTATATCTGTTGCTCAGGCATCCTCGGTTACAACAACACCACCCAGTATAAATACTGGTACTAGTATCCTTGGTTACTTGGTATTGGGTATACTTAGTTATTGACCCAATAGTCCTTGTGTTTCCCTGTAGTTTGTGAGTTTGTTTTAGAATCTAGAAAATGTTAGGATGTTCATTTTATTTTGGTTTCCACAGACACGACATTTGGTTATATAAACCCTTGGAAGTTTGGATTTTGGCTTTAGTCACTTTCATCTCTCCCCACAACAGTGGGTTCTTGATGCTATTGTTGTAGTCACTGTCATCTCTCCATTGTCACGATGAGCAGTAAGTTTGGCTGACAACTATGGAGAATTTAACACGCTTTCCTGACAGTAAGTGCAAGCATTCTTGAGAACCAAATAAGAATATATTGTGCTCTGTTTCATATCTTGATAATAGAGTCAAGCTGCCAAAGTACTCAATGTTATATTTTAGTGGGTTTAGAATTGGTGTCTAGTGGTTTTGTGTCAGCACTTTGTGAAATTTGGCATCTTCTTGTTACTCGGAATTGGTTGAAGTATGGTTTGGTTATGTTCTGTGCGGAAAAAGGTCTGAGATGACCAAACATGAACATTTAGATTTAGAGTTGTTTTTTTGTCTAGGGCGCTGAGAGCTCTCTTTTTCAACCTGAAGTTCGAAGTAGTCGTGTCTTTTATGTTAAATTTAATAGAATAGCCTCGATGATTTTGCACTGGTTCAACAATAAGAACACAAACGGTAATTAGTTTTCTTTCCAAGTGTTTTTGAGTAGGAGCCTTGTCTTTCTCCACCAAGGTTAGTTTGGTTGGCTGGAAGGAAACTGATCTTTTTGCTTAAGTAGTCAGATTTTCACGGAGAACACCCCCTCAAACCAAACTGAACCTAAGTAACTAACCTCATATCAAGAGGCTCAAGGATTTTATGTGGGAGCCCAGGAGACTCTTTTTACCTGCCTAGTGCCTTGAAGATCACTATGAGACTAACCCTAAGGGGGTAGCTCAACTGGTAAGAGCTCTGAGATCTATTCCAGAGGTCCCTAGTTTGAGTCCTCTTAGGGCCATCGGAGGTTTTCCTAGGGCTCATGGGATTAGTCGAGCAAAGCTTGGATATCCATGTTATAAAAAAAGGGATCACTATGAGACCAGGGGATTGCTTAGCTGTATACAGATTGCCTTTTTATGTTTGAAGTCGTGTCGTTGAGAGGAGAAAAGATTCATCCAACATGAGAAACATTGTTATGCCAGCTCGTATTATGTAAGAGGAAAAAAAAAAATAGCCCTCGTTAAAAGTTACATGGTGTGAGCAAATCCTAATCTGGGCTTTTCTTGGTCATAAGTATGCCACTATGCCAGGATGGTGTCTTACAGCTCTTATTGTAACTTCATTCCACATTCTATGTGTGCCTCTAATTTCTGGGACACAACTATGGACGAAATTTTGGATTTTGTACTTTCCAATACTATATTTCCTGCGGCGGTGTCAAATTGTTATTCCATGTACCAGGCCAGATCTCACCATAATATCAACAGTCAAGTGAGTCAACCGACCTCCTTACACAATTATTTGTCCTTGCTTCTTCTTTCTTTTTTTTGCACTTCACTAAGTAATGCATGTGAGCAGTGAGAGACAGCTGAAAGTTGTATGAACCCATGCGTTCATCCAAGTTTCCTCAGAAATTTTAACCCTTTCTCAGGTTGCAAAGCGTTTGGAGAAGTTCAAGACAACCATCTTCACCCAAATGAGCCAGCTAGCTATCAAACATGGAGCAATTAACCTTGGGCAAGGATTTCCCAACTTTGATGGACCCGAGTTTGTGAAAGCCGCAGCAATTCAAGCCATCAATGATGGCAAGAACCAATATGCTCGTGGTTATGGAGTTCCTGACCTCAACTCTGCAGTGGCTGAGAGGTTCAAGAAAGACACAGGACTTGTAGTTGATCCTGAAAAGGAAGTAACCGTCACCTCAGGTTGCACAGAGGCCATTGCTGCAACCATGTTAGGGTTGATAAATCCTGGTGATGAGGTCATCCTCTTTGCCCCATTCTATGACTCCTATGAAGCTACTCTTTCCATGGCCGGTGCTAAAGTTAAAGGCATCACCTTGCGGCCACCCAATTTTGCACTGCCCCTAGATGAGCTCAAGTCCGCCATATCAAAGAACACCCGAGCAATCCTTCTAAACACTCCTCATAACCCAACAGGAAAGATGTACACTCGAGAAGAACTTGATGTGATTGCATCTCTCTGCATTGAAAACGATGTCTTGGTTTTCTCTGACGAGGTTTATGACAAGTTAGCCTTTGAAATGGATCACATTTCCATTGCCTCTCTTCCTGGCATGTATGAGCGCACCGTGACTCTGAATTCCCTAGGGAAGACATTCTCCCTAACCGGGTGGAAGATCGGGTGGGCCATAGCACCACCACACTTGTCATGGGGAGTGAGGCAAGCACACTCATACCTCACATTCGCTACTTCCACCCCAATGCAGCATGCTGCTGCTACCGCTCTTAGAACACCCGATACTTATTATGAAGAGTTGAAGAAGGATTACTTGGCGAAAAAGGACATCTTGGTGGAAGGGCTAAAGGAAGTCGGCTTCAAGGTATTCCCATCAAGCGGGACCTACTTCGTGGTCGTTGACCACACCCCGTTTGGCCAAAAGGATGATATTGCGTTCTGCGAGTACTTGATCAAGGAAGTCGGGGTGGTGGCAATCCCAACCAGTGTTTTCTACCTGAATCCAGAGGAAGGCAAGAATTTGGTCAGATTCACCTTTTGCAAAGATGAAGGTACCCTGAGGGCTGCTGTTCAGAGGATGAAGGAGAAGCTAAAAAGTATATAAATCTGCATCTTTTTCAAGGGTGATATCATTCAGGTAATTGCTTTCACCTGAAATGGTTGTTGTTAGTATAATTTTACACATTTGAAGGTAAAAGAGAGAGAGTTGTTATTCAGCTTGCCATTAGTTGGAAAGATAATGATTGCTTGATTTTACCAAGTGATGGCACAGCATGTAAGTGATAATTATATGTGCTAAAGTTATGCCTGGTTGGACAGGAAGCACAAACTACCAATAACAAAGTAGAAGGGTTAGCAGTGGAGTACGAACAATCCTTTATTCACATGTTATTTAGACACATTCTTCATCCGGCAAATGATTTCGTCCATTGTCTTTGATTCAAATTGCCTGTTTTCTCAGGTTCTTCTTTGTTCTTTTATCTTTTGATGGGTTAGTACTTAGCAGGGAATTATATGCATAACCTGCTAGATCGCTGAATATGCTCCCAAAAGCTACAGGAACAAGAATAGGGATTTATTTTCCGCAACACAAAGAAAGACTAAATCCCTTTTAATTAGTATTATACAAGTAGGTAAGAACGACCGGGCCCGGGCCCGGGCCCTGGGTCAGACCCTGGACCCCTGCCAACCCTTCCTCAAAACCAATTGGGTTGAAGGGCCCCCCAACTAGCTGGGGTGGAAAGGGTGAGCGGTCCAATACCTGTGGCACTGGCAGGAGTTGATCTTAGATAGATTGGAATCCACCAAAGGTTTTGTTTTTCCTGATAGTTCAACTTTTCGCTTTGAGCTTCTCAACCAGTTTGAGAGGTATAGGAGAAGCATTCAACTTCGGCTAGCTTTTTAACTAGTTTGTTATTGTTTGATAAAAAAATCTGACTTTTTTTTTTAAATAGAGTAGCATTTTAGCTAACTTTTAAACTAATTGTGCCAAACACATCCTAAATTTTCTCTCGTCAAGCGATCGCTTAGGATCGGACCTTTTCGCCGCTTTGTTTGGTTGTTGGACATGTAGAGCCGTTTTCAGAGACCAAACATTGGTAGCCAAATAAAATGTTGGAAATACTAATATGAACAAGAACTCAATGCCTTTTGTATTGTATGACATCTCGAAGCAACAGTACTTGGTAAAAGAGAAATAAATGAGAGTGGTTCACTTACAGGTTGAAAGACATGACTGTTGAATGTTGAATATTTCCAATTTCTTCTTTTCTTTGCTTTAAGCAATTACTGTTTGGTTTGGGCGTTGACAATTTGCATTTTTCTCTGCCCCTATTAAATTATTAGATTAATTTTGTTGGGAATTTTCCGTTACGAAAAATCGATGTGGAAAAATGGTACTACGATAATAGTAGATACCTTGTCAAGCAAGGTACTACCATTAACGAAGATATAGAGAGTTGGCCAACAAATACTAGTATTAGAAATTTTATACACCCCATAAATTAATGAAAGAGTATGCATGTTTTTCAAGTTAAATGGACGGACAATATTCTTCCAACAAAAACACCCACAATAATAATACTGATTGATTTGAACCTGCAGTGAGATTTGGTCTTCAATACCAAATTAGATCTGTCCCTTTTACATTTTATTTTTTAATTTGTTTTGGATCAATGGGTGTGTGTATGTGTACAAAGGCTGACCACATAATACACTTCTTTTTTTGGTATTCGATAATGGATTTCTAACCTAATATTGCCATAATCACATTGTTCATAAGAGTACCTTTAAATTTGAGACTCTTTCATCCGTTACTATGTGACATATCAATTAAAATTAAGGATTTTTTGCGGAGAACCCTCTTATATAATACAGTTTTTGTAAAAAACTCCCTTATATAATTTTTTTTGTGGGGAACCCCCTTATAAGTTACTTTGGCCATGACCAACCCCCTTGTTCAATTTTCCGGCCAATTTATGGGATTTTAGGACCGATTTGCCCTTGCAAAAATTTTCCAAATGGGTTTTTCTT
>BSSO01004150.1:0-15040 GCA_030267885.1 Mesembryanthemum crystallinum
TTTATAATAACTTCCTCATCTGGTAGACGGCTGCAATTTTGTCAAATTGTGAAATATCTTGCAAAACCAGTTAAAGAAACTAATCTAACAATGTTATGATTTCATAGTGAGGATTGTGATCCACCATCAAATCTCTGCAAGGGATGTGCATTCAAAAATGTTGTTAGCATTAAAAAAATCATCCATGATGGAGGGTTTGAGAGAGAATAGTAGAAGTGAGAAGAAGTTTCGAACCGATTTTGCGGCCCATTTTTCTCTTAATTGCACGGGTGGATCACATATTGGGCCGGACTGATAGATCAGTTCGCCTGCGATGATGAATCCTGTTGGACCTATGAATGTCTCACTTGAACAAAAGCCCAACAAAAGAACCCATATATATAACCCACAAAACCGCAAGGGCCAGCTTAGAAACTCCCATTCCACACATTACCTCCTTCACCATCTACAGAGTATATAACCCACCAAAAACCCTAATTCTTCCCCAGTCGTCACAAGCTTCACCATGGTCAGTCTCTCTCTCTTCTCTTTCTCTCTCTCTCTCTCTACTGCGTGTTTTCTCTCTCTTAATCCATTTCTGTGAATCTCACAGGCGGATGTTGAAGGAGATTTGGCGGCAGCAGCAGGAGGACAACAGCCAAAGAAGAGAACATTCAGGAAGTTCAGCTACAGAGGGATCGATCTCGATGCGTTGCTCGACATCTCCACTGAGGAGCTCGTCAAGCTCTTCCCTGCTCGCATTCGCCGAAGGTACTAGATCTACTCATTTCGATTTACAATTGCTATACACATTTTGGGTAGTTTTGGTTTTCGTGGATTTTGTAGTTCGAATCACTGTTTTTTTTGCCTGTTGGGTGAAATTTTTTGTGGGGTTGGCTTAGTTATTGGTGTCATTTTGTTTGAATTCGTCAAATTTGTAGTTTGAAGCACTTGTTTTTGTTATTGTTGGATGAAATGTCTTGTGAGGTTGGCTTAGTTTTTTTTTGGTGTGATTGTGTTTGAATATGATAGGTTCTCGAGGGGTTTGAAGCGCAAGCCCATGGCTTTGATCAAGAAGCTCCGCAAAGCGGTATGCCCATTTATATGTTTCTACTTTCTTTTTTTGTTGTTGTGATTTTATTGCTTCTCGAATGATTGATTTAACTAATTGTGAAGGTTTGATTGCTATTTGCTTATAAAACCGTGTGATTTAGAGTTTTTGTGAAATGTGGGGCTCCAACGGAATTGATAATTTACAGTTCTGAGTAGTTTTTCCTTCATAGAATTTGTGATCTGGAGAGTGGATGGAGGTATGATAATGAGTGAATGTTAGCCAGTCAGGTTGCTCTCTGCCGTAGCTAATGATATGGGTATTCGCAACTGTTGTCTATGCTTATGTTTGGGCACTTCAATTTAACCATGAATCACATGTCCACACTCAAACTTGTTGTCCCTCAGAGCAAGATAATTTCATGGATGTGTAAAGGTGTAGGAGTCTTCATATTCTAGCACCATCAAGTACATTTGTGAAGGAATATGTTAGGATGGAGTTATAGACGCAGCTTATTGTGTTTCTTTTGTCCATGTGGATAGCGCGTGTATAGGATGAAGGGGGATTAAGAACTTTGCTCCTCAACTCTTGCCCTAGCTTAAAGTATTTGTTTGTTGCGGGAAATATCCCTTTTCAAGAGGATCCATTTGTGTGGAAAATGTGTGGTTGACTCACTGGGTGGGCAACTCAGTAGTACATATCTGTATCTCTCTCCTGAATATAAATGCTACTTTATGAGGTGTGAGGATAAAGATAGAGATAGAGACGTAACTAGTGCCAGTGGGTTCAACCTGTCTTTTTTAAATGAAGGGTTTTGCATAGAAAACATATCCCAAGTTTGCAATCACTTTTTCTGTAAACATCCTAACACCTCCTTGTCAACTTCAATGGCCAATTAAGCTCCACAGCATATTCAATGATGTGCGCCTTGAAGAAGATTATGTTTTCTCACTTTGTAACTGTCTTCTCTATTGGTAATTGTATGTACATTTTTTCAGTCCTATTGCAGTTGGTGTCCATAGTGAATGATTCTTGTGTGATTTTGCTGTTTACATTGTAGAGCTGCCATGTCAGTCTGTCACTATATAGGAGTACTCCTTGTATCTTACATGTGCAATGCTAATATCATATCCATTCTTAGTTGTCCATTATAAATTTATGACCACTGTTCCATATCTAGTGCTCATAGTCATGGGCAAGGGTGGTATCATGACCTGGGGTTTGATAGTAACTCACTGATTCTGAGCAAATATTTTAGAAGAATATGAAGTGCTTGTTGGCAAACATAGTGCTGCAATTGAAGTTTCGTCTTGTTGAGCCTTTTGTTTATTGCAGCTTTTGTTATTGGTGCTGTTCTACTTGTGGTTCAATTGTCAGATGAGGGTTTCTTGTGCATCATTGGTCTTCCTAAATATACACAATGCATACTGTCCTGTTTATATTGTGCCTGAGTTATTCATTCCACAGTTCTGTCATTGATCAATGCTAAGAGTATGCTTTCTTTAATACTTTTACTCCCCAGTTTTAACTTTGGGTCTTGATCCTCTGAAACAGAAACGTGAGGCCCCAGCTGGCGAGAAGCCTGAACCAGTGAGGACTCACCTTAGGAACATGATCATAGTTCCTGAGATGATTGGTAGCATTATTGGTGTTTACAATGGAAAGACCTTCAATCAGGTTGAAATCAAGCCAGAGATGATTGGTCATTACTTGGCTGAGTTTTCAATCTCATACAAGCCTGTGAAGCACGGTAGACCCGGTATTGGTGCTACCCACTCATCTAGGTTCATTCCTCTAAAGTGAAGCTCTTCAAGTTTCCTTTCGTCAGCAGACAGTTTTCCTAGATTTTTGTTCCTTGTTTTGCCTTTCTTGTCTTTGCGAGGAGTCCTATGAATTGTCTTTTTGATATTTGACTGCTCATCCATGTTCTTTTATACTATCATTAAGCAAATGAGATAGATTTTTGAGCCTCTATTTGTGTATGTTCTACAAGTGGTTGTGCATTTGATTATATGCCCAAGTTGTGGTAAAGATGGTAGTGTTTGTTTCGACTAGTTTTCACGGCCCTTCAGAAGATTTGCCTTGAGCTGAATGTTCTAGGGCTAAGTTAAAATTGGTGGTCTCGGATCAAGTATGAGGGCTTCGTTTCTGGATGCTTTGAGCTCTGATTTGTATTCTTGTATTGACAGACTTCATTGCATGCATTATTTCAGCCTCAGGCTGTCGGTGATAATTTCCTGTTCCTCCAGTTTATTCAAATGATCCTTATAGACACTCGATAAGTTTTAGTGCCCTGCCCTTAGGGTGTGTTCGTTTAACTTGTCAATTTTGTCTGATGACTATGAGTTTATGACTTGACATTGTCTCTAAAACTTAGTGACTGTCTAATACTAATAGGATCATTTGAATAAACATGAAACTATTTGCAATCATCTATGCCGCCAACTTGAGCATTACCCTGAGGAATAGGCTCATACCTTGCGGATTTTGACACACAAAAGGAAGGGAATTGGTCACAAGTTTGAGATCGGGTAGTGCCCATAGCATGGAAATTTGATGCCATGAGGAAAAATAATAAAGCTTGTTGGTTGGCAACTAGGAGTAATCGTGAGTGTAGTATATAAAGTCGCTTAAATTTGAAATAGTATGAAGTAATTTATTTATTTTTCAATAATTCGTAATTTATTGATCTTCACAGAAAATACCAAGCTACATGAGATCAACCGTTATTAAAACGCCTATGTGATCAAATCACTATCGACTCATAACACCGATCACTAAAAACTCCTACATGAACTAGAATTAATACGCTCTTACAAAGTACAATACTTATTTGCACCAATGTTTGATAAATACTACTCCTTGGCTATGTTTAGCACCAATTCTTTTTCGCAACTACCAAACAAGTTATACTAACTTTTATCTAGCAGCTAAATTTTGAGTAAAAACTATAACTTGAATCTTGCAGTTTTTTTTTTTTTTTTTTTTTTTTTCAACTACTAAACTAGATTTGAAACAATAGCTACAACTAATTCTGCCAAACATAGCCCTTATAATCACAAGAAAAACCCATTTGCAACCAATATGGTCCTTGTAAAAAATAATATCTTCTCATCAGCTGATTCCCAAACAACTAATCCCAAAACATTCTCGTGTCCACCAAGGTAGAAAGATTGTCTTTTAACCTTGCAAGACTCCTCATAGCAATAGAATTGTCCACCACCTACACCCATTCATAGCGGTTATTTAACAAATCCGTCCCCTACCTAGATGTGGCCATGACATGACCCATGTTGGGGCAACCTCCATGCCGCCTCGGTGTGTCTGGAATTTCGGGAGGCTCAGCTCGACCACGGTTCATCTAGTGGGTCTCGTGCAGTGCCGTGGTATTTCTTCCCAATGTGGCTCACACACGACCTACGGCCCACGACCCATCGTGCCGTGTCTCGTGTTGACGTGCTGTGCCTATGTAATCTCTAATTTTTTTGGCCATGCCAGAGCATGTTGTGCAGTGCTTAGGCACATGACTCTCTTGAAATCATGGCCCAACACGGCTCACTACATCGTGCCACATGCGTGCCAAGTTCGTGCTGAGCTTTGCTATTGAGTTTGGCATCGGTTAAGTTGCTTTGCACCTCTGAACCTCGATCTCATAGATGGAGAGAGACACGAAGATCTATAGTTACGAGCTCCAAAGGGACTATCTCGGTAGGGTAGGACATTGTACTTCTTTTAAATCAGAATTTGTTACACTTTTCGCTTGCTTAATTGCCGGTCAGGTTGGAGTTCCAAGTCCCCTAAACCTACGCGAATCAACACTTCCACGGGTCCCACCACCCTCAGCATACAAGAAAACAAACCTCACTTGATCAAGAAAGAGTCGGCTTTTAGATTCAGGTTTATTCTTGCGGGTTGAATAAATTTCTCAGGAGTATAAATCTTTCTGTTGTGATGAATCGGAAACAAAGATTTAAACGAATCGAATTGGGTCTTGATTTCTTCACAGCAGTTTGGGTAACCTTGGGAACCCATCTCTTCCAAGGATCAAGTCAAGTTTGGCGAGATTCTTGACTCTAGTACAAGGAACTTGGCTCTTCATGGGAGAGACTCTAGAATCTCACTCTGTGGACTTCTTTAAAGTGTCATCCTCGCCCATTCTCGCTTCATCTATGTCGAATGTGCACCATATGACCATCCCACAGATTAGCCCGTCCCATACCACGACTAATTAGCCTAATATCCCATTCAATTGAAACAAGAGCATTCACAAATCACAACTTTCTCACCGACCTCATCTTTTAAGTAATTTCCAACTCTCAAATTATCAAACAATTGTTTGATTATTTTATAATTTCCAACTACGTCTACAAATAGATTTGAAAAGCTATCAATACTAAATTTTAACTTTTATCAAAGCAGTTAGTTTATTACCATTTCCAAATAATTTTAAACTACTTTAACTGAAAAAAATTTCCTCTTAAACACTTCACAACCACAACTACAAGAGACTTAGCCAAACATAGCCCTTCAAAGTTGAAAAAAAACACAAACAAACTTTATGTAGATTTACTAGTCCAGTGTCCAGTGTCCAGTGTCTAGTATTGCCATTTTGCCAAAGACTCACAACAATGAAAGTGAAAACAATGGAGGAAGAAGAAGACGATGAAGCAGCTGGATTCAACGACTGGGAAACTCTTCACTCTAATCACTACCACCCTTCTCTTTCTTCTCCTTCTTCTTCTTCCTCTTACAATCACTCTCCTATTCGAATCACTCCCATTCACCACCATGACCTCGCCATTTTCCCTCCCGTCAATCACGAAGACCTCCCCATCCCACCATCACCACCACCACTACAACCTCACGCGCCGCCTCACGCGCCTCTAACCCTCTACAATTCCGACCCCGAATCCCCCTCCTCGCCCCCTCCCCCACCACCCCAAAATACCCACTTAGCCAAATGGGTCCATTTCGCCTTTCATCTATGGAACTCCAAGCTGGTTTCAATTCTTGCCCGTCTTCGCTCTTTTGGTTCTTCTCCACTGGTTCGTTCTGTGGCGGCAATTGCGCCGTTAGTGGTGGTTTTGTGGTTCTGGGTTCGTAGGCTGCGGAGGTGGCGGTGGCGGGGCAGGGGGCGGCAGCAGAGGTGTGGTGGTGGGGAGAGTGTTGAGCAGTTGAAGATTTTGATCAAAGAGAGGGATGAGGTTCGTTTTTGAACTGGGTTTGTTGTTTTCTTGTGCAATTTTTTGGGTTTTTGGGTGTGATTGCTACTGAATTTGAAGTTGACCTCCATGTGTTTGCAGAAATGTCACTGTGAACTAGTAATCCTATCTTGTAGAACTCCTGTAGTGAGTAGTGACCATGGCTCCATGTTGATTAACTTGGATTATCATCAGGAAATAAAGTGCTTTGCTACTTAGAAGAGGGTTCTTTGAATAGGGTATTAGCCTATTAATTAGGGGATAAATCATTAATAGGAGAATCATTACTCTAGGGGTGGGTGTTTTATTGTTTACCCCATTCTGAGGGTAAATGATTATCCTCCCCAATGTAGTACCCTCAATCCAAACAAGCAAAAAGTTCACAGTTTTTCTTCCCTAGTATCCTCATTCCAAGCATACCCTGAGGAATATTAGATTTTGGTGGTGTAGTGCATTTTGTTTGCTAGTCTAGCTAGTATTAGGCCTGTTTTGGTGGTGTAGTGTATATATTTGCTAGCCTAGCTTGTATGAAACCTGTCAAAATATGACTTGACTCGAAAATCCTACCTGAGTTGTTTGGTTTTGAACAATTTTTTGACCTGAAAACCTGCTAAAGGGTAACTCGAAATGGACTTCACTTTAACCCAAAACCAGCCGGAGCTAAACTTGAAATCACCCAACCTAAAACTGCCCAAAAATGATCCGTTTTACAAATATAGCTAGGTTTGTCCTTGGAGGTTGTATTGAGATCCAGGTTCAAAAATACTCTCTTTAGATTAGTTTAGATTCTAGGTGTGTTTTACTTCTGGTGGAGTGTGATTCATCGGTTATTACTCTTGATGAAGTACCTCAGACCTCAGTGATTCATCATCTATCTTGAGCATACTGCATCAAGTGTAGAAAGTTTTAGGTTAGACTTTTGTTGCGTCCTCCTTAGTTGCTCGTGTGTTTTGGCCTAGGGAAGTTTTAAAATTTTTGTTGTGAGAATCTCCAATTTAATGAATTAGCTCATTACACCAAGATCAATCATCTCACCCTTGTTTAACAGATGTTTAAACTTTAAATGTTTTAATTTTGCCACAATCAGTCAAAATCACATCATTTCATACAGATTAGAGTCAAAGTGAGGATGCGTGGTTTCTCTGTTGTGAAATGTAGGCGGCCTGCTAGAAACCTAGCATGCATTCTTCATCAAACAGTGCTGAAATAAGTCTAATCTTAGCATGTTTGTGTGTGTATAAATTTATGCTCTGCATGAAGATTTTGTCCCTTCCTTCTGCAATGACTATATCTGCCACTTGGAAAAGTCGACTTCACATCATGCTGATAAAATTTTCATTCTTTCTATGCCCTAACTTAAGAGTTGCTTTCAAAGCCTTGTGACAGAGGGCAAATATCTCTTCTTAATTAACCACAAATCATTCTGATGAACTTCTGATAAGCCTGGCCCTCTACTGCTAGATTGAGCCATTTAAGCTTGACTTTGTGACTTTGCCTTTAATATCAATATGACTTCAGTAACTTAGGTCTTTTGCAATTTGGCACATGATGCCATATAAATAGTCTTTTGCAATTTGGCACATGATGCCAGAATCGTGTGTGAATATCTGTGTAGGATATTCCTGAGACTTGAGCTGATGTAACAAATCTCGACTCTTGAGTGTGAAATCCTTAGATCCATGTATTGTTTTGTTACAAGCATAAAATGTACCAAATAGTCTTGTCCTTTGCAGCATCAGAGATGAACTAGGCTACTCTTGTTGGAGGGTTTCTCAGAGCCTCCACAATCAACATACATGGTAGGCAGCAAGCAAAAGCAAGCAGTATGTATGATTTCACTACTTTCCTAATTGAACAACTTACATCAAAAACTGTGTTCTGCAATAACATCAACCAAATCTTTAGAAGTCATAGTGCTCCGCATACTGCCCAACCTAGTAGCTGCACGCATCTAGTGATTTAATCCTGTGCAATACTGTTATATGTACCTCTGCATTAGTAACCTTGTTTCAGAAGAGTCTTGGGTTCCCTATAGTGTATATACTTTTATGGGCTTGTGGTAACCTTGTTTCAGATAGCTCTGTACCCTTTAGCTTGTGGTGACTTATTTGACAATGTTTTGTTGCCCATTCCCACTTTTGCCGCCGCATTTCATTCCTCCATGTATCAACTCTCTATGTAATAACACCTTCAGAATAGCAACGTTCTGAAAAACAGATGATCAGCTGTCTCTTGCTGCTCAACACAGAACACACGTCTCATTACAACTGATACCCCCAGCTTTTCAGCCTTTGTGATGTGTAACAGTAAAACTATAATGTAGAGCAACCAATACGACAAATAGCCTAAGAAGACACTGCATTGTAACATATCACCCTTCTCCATGCAAATTTGGTCCCTTTTTGTGGTGCTTGTGTACAACACTTTGTCTAGTACTGTTTAGCTATTTTCTGAATGTTGTAGCCTTCAAGGTATGTGAAACAATTCCCCTCTTCATGTCAATGGAAAGCTTATTNGTGAGATAGGCGCCTACTGTTAATTTGATGAACTGATGCTACTTACAGCTTCGACTTAAGATCTAGGAATTAGTCTGTAACTCATTTAATGGAGGAGGATAGGGTCTTGGAGAAGTATTCAAGTGTCTGGACTCTGGAGTGGCTCTTTACTTGACTTTGGGTTTATAAATAGTTTGCTTCTTTGGCCCTATGATTGCACCATGCCACCATCCATGAACTTGTTGCTCATATCAATTCAAAACCCAAGTTGTGGTGGCTAATTTTGCACCAATCCCTCCATGCACAATCACCCTACCCCACCCCACCGTACCCATACCATCTGAACCCACCTCACCGTACCCAAATGTTCTCACCCCACCCCATTATACCCAAACCTTCTCACCGCACCGTGTTGCCCCGGTCCCCCCCCCCCCCCTCCCCCCCTAAAAAAAGGGGGACCCCTATGTTTTAGAGAGCTTACTCACGCTTTATTGTGGGGGTTGACTCTCACTTTTAAAGAGATGACTTTTCACCTGAAAACAAATAAATTGGAATGAGCTATACCTGTGTGCTGCCATTTTATTTTGTTCTTTTGGTGTTAACCATCCCTTGTCCTGAGCTTTAGTGCTTTATGTGTGTTTGATATGCAGAAGATTGTTCAGCTGTTAGAGCAGATTGCTCAGATGAATAAAATTTTGCTCGCTCGATACAGAATTCCAGTTTTAAGGCCTACCTGATTTATTGATAAATCAAGTAAGCAGTTTCTCTTTGATGAAACTTCAAAACCCTGGTTCAGACGTTATCTAGCATGTACAAGATTACAAGAACGACTCTGAGCACCAACCGGGAGTGCAAAATGGTCTCATTCATGTTCACATTCATTGTTCATTCAGTATGTAACTACATCATGGCCGAGTATATTACAAGGTCTTATTTAATGTATATGTATATAAATTTAGTCTGTCAGTTCAGCGTGTAAATTATTGACGCTCCCACGTTTGTATTACTGTTACTGGTAATTCATTGAAGGATTTTCTGCGGTCTGCGTAGCTATTTGAAAGCTTGTATCGTCGTAGTTATTTGAACGTTTAGCTTAATTTATGCCAAAGTAACTAAAAAATTTCAAGCTTAGGGACTTGTTTCCCTTACTCCCACATCACTTGGCCCTAACTCCATATGGGCTCTAACATAGGGTGTGTTCAATTCACCTGTAAGTATCTAAACTGAAATGAACTGAACGAACTAAATAGAACAGCTTGAAATGAGATTTGGAATGGTGAAATACACACCCATAATACTAGCTTTTCCTTTTTTCAATTCTTTTTGATTGATTAATTGATAAGGATGCGCTGGATGAGCCACGATTTTGATTCACACCACTATAGTTGGAATTATTTTGGGTTGCAAACAACACTCCCTTCTCCCTCCCTTCCTCCACGCACCTTGCTTTATCAGAAGTCGTTCAATTGAATCACGCTAAATTGAACCGAATAAACGACTGAGTTGGCGGAGAATGATAAGTTGAAGTTGAATGACATGCACTAGTGAGGCTCAATCACTGGATGGTGGGCAACCGCAAAGCAGCCACTCTTGAAATTATGAACCTATGAGAATGTGGTAAGACGGGATGTACCTTTTAGTCTTAGCACGTCCATTTCATTTGAGGAAGTGAGGATTGAAAATTTGTCTTAAGATTCTTCCCTACGTGAGATAGTGGATAGTGGATACATACATGATGAAACAACTACAACTACAACTACATGACGAATTGATGATGGATATTAATTGATTGCAAAGCAAAACATGGTATAAATTGTTTATTATTCGAAGTTGAAAGCTTGAACCTGGCACTTTTGTCTTTTTTCTGTTGTTGAAAGGTCACTATCCACACCACATGCATCTCCAATAGTACTATATTTGTATTTGCTTGTTCATTTTAGTATTCTCATTCTCCTTAGAATTCATTCTAGCTAGCCACCTTTGTGCTGGCACTCTCTTCATTATATATGCATGAGCATCAAATTGGATCTACTCTCCATTGATTTTTTTTTTAACAAAAAGGAGACTTTATGGAAAATGTTTGGATTTTTATCTCAACATTTACTAATTTAAGGGGTAATGTAAGGGAGATCTGATATTAGACCAGAACCATACTTGCAATTTTCCATATAATTATTGGATAGTATTAATTAAAAGATGTTCCATTGATTAAGAATGAAGTTGAGAATAAATATATTATCATTCTGCATGTCTAATTTATAAATCCAAAAAAATACTTAAAATAATTCTGATTAAAATTGATTTAATACTCCTTCCGTTCTCTAAAGAAGGTGATGCTTTTCTTTGGAGAACGGAGGGAGTATAATTTATCTTGCAAAAAAGGGATGTTTTTCTCCTTTATTAACATAGCATAATTTCCTACATGACAAATTTAAAATCAACCCCTCTCCCTGTAGTAACTTATTATTCCATAAACTACTAACATATTATTCCATAAAAAAAAAAAAAATACTATTAACATATTAAATGATTATTATTGGTTCCCTTTTTGGATTTGATCAAGATTTGTAGGTTCCTACAATTAAGTTAAAAATATGACTGACAACTGATAAGTCTGCTTTAGTTATATCTCTTTTCCCTTTCTCTTCGTCACTGGGGACATATATATGTTGACTTTAGCTCAACTTGAATTGAAGTCGGTTATCTCAATTGAATTGCACTAATGTGACTTGAACTGTACCTGAGTAAAAACATTGTAGAAATAGATTGAATTGTGTGCATTATAGGAACGAAGAAAAGAGGAGTCTTATATGCATTCTCACCCACAAGTGCAATTTGCACTTCTACCCATATTCTCTCATATGGTGAAAATAAGAATAAAGAAAATTTAAACAAGTGCTTCGAAATTCACATGTCATAATCTGAAGTTGAAGGTGTAATTTGCACGGTCACACACTGAAAGTGTAATTAGCACTCATTGACGAAGAAATGAACCGAGCTTCAATTGAATTGGAATAGTCCTATACTCCTATATTTGCACTTGTAGTGTAACATACTCAAAAGCAAGATGGCTGACAAGCATTGCATATTTGTGTTTTTATGTCTCAGTTGAAAAGTTTAAACAGAGTAGCCAAAGATTGTAGTTGAAGAAATGCATCAGCATTCAGATCTTTCCACGTTTTGAACCCAATAAAAACTCTACTAGTAATATTACAGAGGTATAAAAACAAGAAAAAAGACGGTACTAACGCAAAAACAGTGTTAGAACAGAAGATTCATAGCAAGTACAGATTGATGGAATGACTTTTGTCTATTCTCCCATTTTCTGTATTCATGAAACAAAGATAAAATACAAATTGTACTTTAATTCTGTGCCTAAGATTAAAAAAAAAAAAAAAAAAAAAGAACCACCATGATAAGTGGATACAACAAAGAAAAGAATTACCAACCTCTAAACTACTAAGATCAAAGTGAAGAAGAAGAAGAAAAAGAATGCCATTTGGCTATGATCTTACAAGAACTACAACATATCATCAAACAATGACGACGAAGATTGGTATCAGTTGGATGATCCAACGACTACATGGCGGCGAATATCAAACTCATCCACAAACTTGAGAGGATGATCTGTTTCATTCCTAGTTCTCTTGATCTTGGCACTCAACAAGCCTCTATGCCTAAACCCATAGAGCTTAAGCACTTGATTATCGGCGAAATTGTATGCTCTTTCCATACTCTTTAAGCACTTCTCAACTGGGTAATCACCATAACTACCACAAGGCTTGCACCCCACAAAATGGGTCACAAAGGGCCACCTCTCATCACCTAACCCAGGGTGGTACTTTTCAGCCATCTCTTCATACTTGTCAACCAACCCAAGCCAAAATCCGTGCAAGTAGTAAGAGTTCTCAACATACACTTTACTCATCCACTGATCCTTTTGTGAAAGCAACAAGTATATCAGTGCGGATTGATCATCCGCCTCAAACGCAGGCCTGCCCTTCAAATACGCAGTCAGGACCTTCCCAGCTTCATCCCTGACCGGCCCCTTAGGACCCATTGGCGCCCACGCATCTAACAGGTCCAATGTCCACTGGCAGTTTCGGATTAGGAAACTGCCAGTGTTTAGGGCAATCCACGATTTCTGCTCGAATAGCAAATCGGGATACCCATGGATCACAAGGTTGTGATCCTTGTACTTCTCCAATGGGATCTCAAACACCATATCAGTAAACATAGCATCACTATCCAACCACCAAATCCACTCAATCTCAGGGTGGGAAAGCATAAGTTTCCTAAGCAATGGCAGCTTTGCCCAATACCCAGCCATCTCATTCTCCAAATGAGCAAAATTATGGAAAATCTCAATCCCATGTAACCTACAGTAATCAATCTTGTTCTTCATCCCTTTCAACAAATAGTGATCCCCAATGGGGTTATCACAAGGGTTAGGGGGTGACCCTGTGACAAGCAAAACCCGGCCTTTCCCATTAACAACACTGGGAAAGTCCGGGTTTTGCTTGAGCCAATTCACCCGCGACTCATCCCATAAGTCCACCTTCGGCCCTAATGAGTACGTCTCATTGGGGCTAAAGAACGACTCGACCCCTCCTTCCGGGTCAGTCGGGTCTTTATCGGATTTAATATCGGCCAAGAGCCGATTGGTCTCTTCAATCAGAGCCCGGGTTTCGGCCTCGGCCGAGGAGCTACTCAGGCTACCAAACCCAAGTGTGCCCCTAAGAACCAAAATAGTAACAAACCCACAAATGATAGTGATCTTTATGTTGCTCAGTGTTTTCTGCATCTGTTGCCTGGTTCTTGGGAACATTGAGCTTGAGGGTTTCCCACTAGCTGAATCAGAATGACCCATTTTTGGTTGTTTGAATCAAAACCAACAAAACCCACAAATTTGTTTGTCCCCTCCTCTTCAAGAGGAGAGAGAAAAAAAGTGGGGTTTTCTACTTTTTTTGCTCTAGAATTTGAGGTTTTTGTCACTTTTGATGTGATGGGTGATTGAATGAATGAATTTTTGGGAAGAAAAAGAGAGAGAAAAAGGGGAAAGCTTTAGCAATGGTGGTGTTGAAATCTGGGTTTTGAACTATGAAAGTTGAGGAATCTGGGGATTTTTGAAACAAGTTTAGAAAATTATTAGTGCTAATAAAATAGTTGAAAAAATGGGATTTTCTTTAGCTGTCAATGGATCATTTAGTGTCGGAGGAGCATTGAGGCCGGCATTGACGCGTAGTATATTGTTAGTCTTTGTTTGTTTATCTTTTGTAAATAAAGAAAGTTCAATGAAAGTCTGAAAGAAAGATGCTTTATTTGATTAAATACACTTCATTTATTACCCTAATAATAATAACTAAATCTCCTTCAATAGAGTAGTATTCTGTTATTTAATTAATTGTTATAACATGGTAGGTGGAATATCTTTTTAGTCTAAGATTAGAATATGGAGTTGATCATTGAACGTTTTGATAATGACCTTAATGTGAAGATTTATGTTGTTTGTTACCATGATTGTTGTTGGTTTTTGGTGGGAAAATTCCGTGTGAAAATTGAGAAGCTTTTGCTAGTTGATTCTCTATTTGGCATTGGTGGTAGGTCCTTTTAGAAGCAAGTTTCATGTCTTTATCATCTTGAACTCATATCTCTATAGTGAAGTGGGGCAATTGGAGGAATATTCTACATTTATTTTTACCAAATCATGCTGCACTGAATAGTGAATGATAGGTTGGCTCATTGGGTGCACAACTCACTAGCACATTCTCTAACCTCTCTCATTTCCCATTGAAAAGTACCGTTAGATGAGTCAATCAAATGTTTTTCAAATTGATAATATTGAAATGAAATCATAACTAAACTGAACTATTTTACTATTTACCGACTGTTACAAAAGACTACTCTATATTTTTATTGAGTTGTGCAGGTCTAGAACACGGACTCAACCCGAATTTAACTAAAATTTATTTATTTACTCCGTGATCAAAATAGTTGTTATATTATTAGTTCAAGTTATGTCATCAATGACTATGAGACTATTGTTTGCAGATGAAAATAGTATATTTATTCATTTGACATTTTTCTTTCATGTGACTTTGTGCTTTCTTCTTGGTTCTTCTTCTTTTTTGTACCTATACTCCCTATGTCTCTGTCATAAACTTGTCTAGACATGGAGCTTCCTTGTACCAATCAGCTTTGCCGATTGCCGATTGCCGAGTCAGTCCATAGCGGCTGCTGGTTTGACTCAATATGTTAATCCATCCTTATTGGCATGCGTTGTCAATTTACTTTTCAGCTTGTCTTGTATTAGA
>BSSO01004151.1:0-15039 GCA_030267885.1 Mesembryanthemum crystallinum
ATCAAATTTTCCTTTCTTTTTTAGGGGAGTAGTTTTTGATTTTTAAACAGGTAAATTCATGTTACTTTTAAGTGATGATTGTTCTATTTATGGAATCAAGCAATATTTCAGTAGTGAGGAGTATGGTTGGATGATTTTAATTTCTACAAGGATTCGTGTCTTCTTCTTCTTTAAGATTAAAAAAAAATGATCATTATGCTTTAAATTTTGCATAATTATTTTTTCTACAAGTACTATTTTATGAAAATTGAGTTTTTATTAACAATTAATATGAAACAATTTCATATATTGTATTTCATTAAAAGTTATATGCATTGGTAGTTTAATCATAAATTTTCCTTAATAAAAACTCACTCTCTCTCTCTCTCTCCCCGAAATTAAGTTGCTTTTGATATATTTAATTCTATTTTGAGTACTAATTCTTTGAAAAATAGATTTAAGTTAAATGTTAATTCATAATCCTACAACTACAGTTTTGAGTTATGCTTTCATAAATACGATAGTGTAATCTATACTATATATTAAAAAGGGGATAAAGCAAATCTAGGGCGCCACATCATCGCTCCAATAAATGCTACTCCTTTTTAAGAAAAAAAACAAAAAATAATATGTGATTAAGAAGATTTGAGCCCGTGTTCAACTAAATATAATAATACCATGCATCTATCTTTATTACATGTTAAAGAATGTTAAAGTTTTTATTATGTGTGGTTCAAATCATGAGACATGTAATAACAATTCAAATTTTTATAATATCTTTTCACATTTGTAAATTATAAATTCCTTTTGTGAGTTACTAATAATAATAGTTTGTATATTAATACAAAATAAATTGTAAATAATTATCTATCTATGTTTATGGTATCATTTATCAATGAAATATTAAGAAAAAAATCATAAACACTATATCAATAAATTAAAAGTAGTTTATAAAAAAACAAATTAAAAGTAAAGTACACTAAAATAGGGAAAACCCAAAAAGAAAAAAAAAAATATAATACACGTATGAGAATACATAAAATCGGAGTACATTTTTATCAAGAAAACATAAATAAGATACCTTATAAATACATGACAATTATGATAACTCTTACATTAAGATTAATAGTTCCTAAATAGTATGAAAAGTGCGGAGATATCATTTGGACAAAAATCAAATTCAAAATTCTTTTACAATTTAAAAGGAAAAAGGTACCTAACATAATAATGGACGAATGCAGTTTTTGAATGTTTGCTTTTTAATTTGGAAAAATTGCACTTTGGTGCCCTGACGTTCGGGCTACTCAATAATTAGTTACATGTGTTTTTCATATTTTCACTTTGGTGCCCTGCAAATTACAAAAAAATTTCACATTAGTACATTCCGTTCAAGTGGTGACGTGGCACCCATTAAAAAGAGTTAATTATGCCTTTTCCACTCAAACCAACCCTCTATTGTCTCTCCTCTCCATTACTCTCCCTCTCTCTCTCATTGAAATAGTCTTTTACACTCAAACATAGAGGTTACTTTTTACAATTTAAGGGTTACTTTTAGCAACTTATAAGGGCGATATTTTATAGCTTAGTTTAATTTTATAAAAATACGCCAAGTTGTAAAAAGTCACCTTAAGTCGCTAAAAGTATGTCATAAATTACCAAAAGTCGTAATTGGATTGTGTTGTATGTCTAACGTTAGATGGTTGTATATAAGATTTTGCGTAGTATTTTATTTATTTTTCATTTAAATTATTGATCTTTACTTTCTCTACCTAATTGTATTCCTTTTATCACTTATGCAAATTAAAGATGACTATATTAGTTGATTATTGATACCAAATGACATTATATCCTTAACTAGCTAAATAAAATGACATTATACCTTGATAAAATGATGAACCCTATAAATTAAAGGTACAACTTATGTAGCGGTGGATCTAGAAATATTTTCAAGTAGGTTCCGGTTTATGAAATTTGAGATATTTTACTATAAATAGTTTTAATTTTTTTTCCATATAAAAAAATGGAGACAATCCAAGTGGTGCCTAGGCATCTACTTAAACCCCCTTTATCCGCCATTAGACATATTAATAAATCATAGAAAATAAATCATGGAAAATAAATCTTGATGTTATAAATATAAAATAAATATAAGAGATTATGAAATATAGTTCAACCCGTGCATCGCACGGGAGAACATACTAGTATGACTTTAAAAAAAATCAAAATTAATGGTTAAAGTGGATATCAGAGGTTAAATAGGACTATAAATTACAGATGGAGAGAGTATGTGTATCTATGGGGAAACTATTCAAACTAATAATTTATTTTCCGGAAATATAAAAGAAAAAAATAGTAAGGCAACTAACTTTGATAACGGTATTAACTGTAAGAGTGAGTATTAATAAGAATAGTCAAACATGGGAAGGACCATGTGATCACATGAATCTGGGAAGAGTTCGGTGCGACTGTTGGGGTAAGCCAGTCAACTCTCTCTCTCTCTCTCTCTCTCTCTCTCTCTCTCTCTCTCTCTCTCTCTCTCTCTCTCTCTTTCTCTCTTTCTCTCTCTACATTTAAAGTTTACCAAATTAAAAGCAGAGAGTTAGTATTAATTAGTGAGTATTATTAGTACTCTTATTCAATTTAAATTTTGATTAATTCCCTTTTTACATGCAAATATGCATGTGCCACCCAAACATAATGCTGATGATCATCATCAACATAGTAATTGCATTTTCCATAATCTCGGACATTTTGGCAATAATCCAAGCAACAATTATCAAATTTTTCGGGAATAAAATCAAGGTGTTGGGAGGAATATATAAGATGAGATTTTATTATAATATTATTGTCTAAGAAAACCATTTTTATTAGTGTAAGAAATATAGATCCAAGATACGCCAACATTGAGCATATAAGATTGGTTACTTACAGCATGTTAGATTCATAACAGATATGATTATGTGTAAATACTAGTTCGATTAAGATTTCAAAAGATTATGTCCAATATTAGTGATGTTTATTTGGTTGTCTTTAGTCAATATTATAACTTATTTTTCTCTCACATATTACTATTCATTTAGGTCATTTCAATTCATATTTCAATTTAGCACCGTTCAATTAAAATAAAAACATGCTAATATAAGTATAGGTACCTGAAGTTTTTTTTTTTTTTTTTTTTTTGGTTTTAACCAGAGTATCCACCGCTGACAGCAGTGACTAATCCCCTCGCCCCGAGAGCTCCACTTAAGGGTAAAGGGTTAGCCAAGGATCTCTTTCCATTCGCAAGGGTTAGGAATCGAACTCCCGACTACTTGGTTAAGGGACGAAGTGAACTACCACTACGCCAAGACCAACTTGGTTCGGTAACCAAGTTGATCATAACATTGAAGTTTTGAACATGTGATCATAACATTGATCTAACACATGATGATAATTAAATGCTAAGGACTATCTTTTGTTTATTTTGAATTTATAGATTTTACAATATTCAGATGCTACTACATTCAAAACCTCCTATATACCTCCTAATAATGTATGAGTTTAGTAGAACTCTAGATGGACTGTAACTAGTCTAAATAGAATTCTAGGAGGATTATAACTATGTATTTTGTATACGCCAGGCTCCCGGTTGGGTGATCCATACATTCAGAAAATTATTCTCTCATATGGAACAGCTACTATCAGGACACCTCCCCAGTTGGAATCAGAATAGACAACCACATGGAACAGGTTCTTGTTCCGCCGAAAAACTAGACCATGATCAGCAGTGCCTTGCAAATATCTGTAAATACATTGCACAGCACAAAGGTGAATAGTGCGAGGAGCATGCATATTAAAGTGGATTAGCATTTTGTCCATGAGCACATTTCGCATGGTGACTTGGTTGCTCGCTACATTTCTCAGCTGACCGATATCTTAACGAAGGTTTTATCTTCGCAGCAGTTTTTATTTCTTAAGTCCAATCTGTTTGTGCGCTCGCCCGATCAGCTTGAGGGGGCGTAATAGTGTATGAGTCTAAGTAGAACTCTAGACGGACTATAACTAGTCTAAATAGAACTCTAGCATGATTATAATTGTGTACTTTGTATTCCCTATTCATATATATAATACAGGCTCCCAATTGGGTGAACCATTCAGCTAATTATTCTCTCATACCTCCATCTATTCAAATTTTTGACAAACAAAGATATAGAACTCAAAGGCGTCACATACAGTATGTGCAACCTTGTCCCCTTTACGTTTTACATGACACCAAATAATTCTGTGAATAAATAAGAGGCTAAAGCATAAATATCATCCAAAATTGTACTAGTCCTGCATCTGAACCATACTACTTGCACCGTACCTCCACCGTACCAATGTCCCACGTCTCACATGCTTGCTTCATTGACACCTTTGCAATCTTGCCAATGACATGTATCTCGTATTATGGCTCCAGGGCCGGCCAATACCTCATCTTTGTAGAAACCCATCCATCATCAACATTTAGTTTGAAAGTACCCCTCGAACAATTATGCCAATCGTTGTTGCTCCTGTCTTTTTTAGCAATCAAAGACTAAAAAACAGATAATTCGGGGAACTGGCATGCGTAACTTGTGCATCTCCTATACCACCCTATGTAACATTGAGATCTTGAAATTCAAAGGTGGCCCGATAGTCATTGCAAATTTCTCAAACTCATTATCTCATTATCTGTCACTAATGCAATAATCGACCTAATGGATTGCATTGGTATAGAAATTATCACCCTAGACACGTTGTATGCCTGCCATCTCCCATAGAATTGCAACAAACGGGGAAAAAGCATAGAGCATGTATATCGATCTCAAATAGTGCTACGTAGCGAAACAATAATTCTTTCTTATTAGGATACACCTAGCAATATTGCTCAAGTGGTGCAGCTTTTTGTTGGTAGCGCTCCTGCACAAACTCGCAATGTCGAGTTCTTCACCAATAGAAGCGTGTTTAAACTCTAGATTGATTGTGCCCCGAATTTTAGACATTGCCAAGGAATAAGAACCCCTACCATCATTTTGATGGGACCAACCAGCAAAATGGTAACCCGCCCTCACTAATGAGTCCGTCCTTGGAAAAGTGCCAAGCAAGCAAATCGCGTGACATGCTTGAATATACTGGGATTGTAATTCATGTGTCTGGCAAGGTAAAAGTAGTTCCCTTAATATTTTCTCCCCCCTGTCACCCCTCTTTTTAGTTAATCATATATATAGCTACGTATCACCGAACTTAGTGCTCCCTAAGCATTGCACGGGAGAAATCACTTTTAACTAGGGAAAACTTGACATTTAAGAATTATGGTGTCAGATGGTGAATTGCTTACTGATGCCTCAGAATACAGGAGTTTAGTTGGCGCCCTACAGTTTTGACATGACATTAATTGCCTTTGGTGTTAACATGGTTTTTGTTTTTCCGAGCTTATGCATTGTTCCTGTATTGATCACTTACATGTTGCTAAGCACATTTGCAAGTATTAAGCAGGTACAACAAATCATGGTTTGCACCTACATGCCTTCACTTCTCCTCTAGTAGTCCTGCATATGCAAACTCTGTTTGGGCAAGATGTAAACAAGATGTCTTGATAGCCGGTGCTCCACCACCGGTTTCCCTATTGCCCTTAACTAACCTTGTAACCTAGCGCAGTGAGAAGCAACCCACTGTTTTCCGATCTTCTATTGAGGCTGAGTATCGTGCAGTAGCTCATATAGTTGGTGAAACTATATATGTTTATTTGGCACATCTTGTCTGAGATTGGCATGTTCATCCATTGTCCTACGACCAGGACCGTTTTTGGCCTTTACTGAGCCCTAGGGGCGAAATAAATATAAGGGCTCCTACAGTTTTTTTATATGAAATTTTTGTTAATCACAAATAATTAATTATAAATTAATTCAAGTAAAAATAAAATATTAGTAATAAAAGCAATAGAAAATTTTTCGAAAAATATTTGTCAATTAAGATTTGAACCACAAACCCAATGGTTATAATTCTCTCCCTTATCCACTCAACCAATTACAATTCCTATAAATGATTACAAGATAAAAAATTTATTCTTTATACCATAGATAAAAATTAATAACTTTCATTATGTTTTTTGGACCCCTTTTCCACTTGGGCCCTGGGCGGTTGCCTTACCCAACCTACTCTTAGGACCGGCCCCAGGGCCGTCCCATACATTTGGGAGGCCCTGTAAAAAAAACTAAAAGTGAGGCCCTACTAAAAAAGAAACCAAAAAAAAAAAATCATGATTAAAATTAATTTTCATTACCAAAAATAGAAACAATACACAAAGTCAAAAAGACATTCTCTATCAAATACATGACTATGACTTGAGAATCACTTAAAAGACAAAAATTGAGTTCCATAAATCAAAAATCATACAAATGAACAATCAATTAACCCCAAAAGGGTTCAAATTTAGGAACCTAAAATTGATACTTTGGTTGAAAAATAACCAAAAAAAAAAAAAAAACATGAAAGCATACCAAAATTTTCGGATGGCCGCTTAGCCGGGCAACTGGGTAAAGGAGGCGGTCGCCGGAGCAGTAGAAGAAGAAGAATTGAACTTGTGGAAGACCCAAATTTGTTCAAACTTGAGAGAGGAGATAGCAATTGATACTTGAAAATTTCCCTTGCCTTCCCACACCATTTATAATTAACCCAAATGAAGATTATCGTTGCAATCATCAATGAATGATTTTTGGGGGAGCTAGATCGTTGGCGAGACGTGAGCATAACTGATAAAATTGACTCACTCAATTGAAGGGGAATTAGAGAGAATGAAGGAGAAGAGTGAGGAGAGAGAGAAAATTGATTGGGGATTTGGGGGAACAACAGCGCCTTCTGTTTTGGGGGAAGAAAGCGATATAATCGCTCGCCATTTTCAAAGCGTTGAGCGTCTGTTTCTGTTTCCGTGTTCTTTTTATATATATATATATATATATATATATATAGGGTAGTGAATTGGGCCCCCAAAATATGGAGGCCCAGTGCTGTTGCACATTTAGCACCCCTCAATGGACGGCCCTGACTGGCCCTACCTATGACGGTGTTCTGTGACAATGGTAGTGCTACCTACATGCCTGCCAATCCTTTCTCCATGATAATTGCAGCAAGCACATTGATGTTGATTATGATTTTGTTCGGGAACATGTTGCCAAGCAAAGGGTCTTTAGTTGTTAAAAGTATTCGTTAGCTTATATCGTTACTATAGGATTGTCTTCGCAACAATTGTTGTATTTTAAGGACAAACTATCCGTGAGACCTTCAATCAGTTTGAGGGCATGTAATAAGGTTTATCCCAATGATAGAAATGTAGTTTTGCTCATGTACGATAACAATAAATATAAGTGCCATGGCTTCTAATTATTTGAGTTATTTAGTCTAAAAACTGTTCATTACCCTTAGCACTTTGTCGTTGGCAATTGGACTTTCCCCTTTTTGGGAAGAAAGAACAACAAAAATGCTAATCAATATCCTTTCGTTCGTGAAAGTATGTATTCCTGACCTACATTTAGGAGTATCCCATGTATATTTCAAAAAGAATGGATACCACATACAGAGTATCCCAGGAAAATTCCATTTGAAGATGAGGCAAAATGTGATCACTGTACTTGGAGGAAAATGAAAGGAAAACTAAAAAGAAAAGGGGTATCGGCAATACTGCCCCAAGCTCGTGTGGGCCGAGTTTACTTATCAAAATAAGTCCATTAAGCCAATAATTTGGGTCATGGTGGGAACTAGAAGGGCCCATCCACATCCTCCATTATGATCCGTGAATGGGTCGAAACTAGATCTTACAAATCAAGTCAGCTTTGTATTCGGTTTAGGTTTAATTAGATTTGGGTGTATTCAGATTTACATCTAATACAGGTTATGCTGCTTTGAGTCGATTTCGATATGGGTCGGATTAATGTAGGATCGGATGTATATTGAGTCCGACATTTGTTTGTCCGGTTGATATTGAATCGGCTCAATAATTTGGTCATTGAATTATATTGGGTTTGATTTCACTTCGTGTCTACATAACTACTGGTGTGTTTGGCAAAAATCAGTTATATTTTCAGCTTTAACTAGCTTTTTAACTATCGGTTAGTTTTATTTTCATTTTTTAACTCTCAACTTGAACTTTTTCATCTAGTTTTGAGAAACTATTCTAACAAGCTTTTCACATAAAATAGATTTTCAGCTAGTTTGTTACTATTTACAACAATTTTGGACTATTTTTCGATCTAATACTACCTTATTAGGTACCTTATCAACATAGCCTACATCACATGAGATCAAGTTCAGTTCTACATCATATATACAAGTGAAAATATATTCTTCTCTGAGGCATGATAGAGCTAATTGCATCCGAGTATGCAATTTTCATGTTTATCAACTTGGCTTGATCATTATCATGGATATAAAGATTTGGAAAATTTTCATTTTGGGTATACAACGTCTGGCCTAATTGCATTTGGGTATCCGCCTTTTCAATAATATCACTTTTTGGTACCTGACAAATAAAAACTGTCTAATTTTGGGTCATTTCACTAACGTGGTTAAAATTTCCGTTAAATACTAATATATCATTAAGCAAAAAAAAATATTGAAAAAATCACACAAAACTATAGAAAAATTTCCCAATAATTACAGATAATATTTAATATTTAATATTTTTTTTTTTTTTTTTTCGTATCGTATGAGAATTTCGAGATTTTAGATAAATTTTAAATCCGTTAGTGAAATGAACTAAAATGAGACAACTTCTAATTTTTCAGGTACCCAAACAAAGATTCTTGAAAAAGCAGATACCCAAAATACAATTAGACCTCACGTCAGGTACCCAAAATGAATTCTTTCCTAAAGATTTTTAGTGACTTAATATAAAGTGGTTTTTTAAAACCGAAATCACATGAGGGAAATAACAAAAATACAATATTTACATGGATTCATTTTATTCTATTTTATGTAATGTCCAGTTTATGCTTTATTTATAATAAATTTTGAATTTTTTTAATTTAAATTTATCAACCATCAAACATCAATGAAAGATGCATATTGTAGAAAATATAAAATTTGGTATGTCTATAACAAAACCTTGGAGTTAAGTAGTTAACAACATAATTGAGGATTAAACTTTCAAAGAATTTTGATTTTGGGAACTTAATTTTTTTTTTCTCTTTTGGTTTTGGGGACCCAAATTTACTTTTAATTTGTTTTATTTTAAAAATTTTAATATTTGAAAATATTTATTGAATATACAAATAATGAAGACTAAGATTTTTTACTTACTCCTCTTGCGTTAATATTTTAATTTCTCTCTCCTTTAGAACTATGTGTAGATGCCTCCTCTATTTCTTTTTCTTTGAATTACTTTCACTAACACCTCTAGGTGGCAATTGGCAACGTGATGGTGGCTGATTTATTCACCGTGAGGGTGGTTGGAATTAAGAACCATCAACATGGTATTGGTGCATTAATTGGAGTCCCTACATTGGACAAGGCATTAACGTTACAAACATGTCCTCAATCTAACTTTTATTGTAAGATGAAGACCCATTCCAATAAATCTACCTTATGAATAAGTGATTGATTAAACTGTTTTTCCTTTATACTGCTAATTTGTTCAATGCAAACGTATTATGATAGTAGTTATTTTTTTTTTTTTTTTTTTTTTTAGTTACTAGGATTGCTTTGTATAATTCAATATAGTTTAATTTGTATATACCATAGTTTAGTCCTTTTCTTTTTAGAAGCCTTATAGGTCCACACACTCATCTAACTATTAGACATATGCGCCTAAAAATTTGCAATTCTTGTGAGTTACAAATAATTATTGGACCAATAATATGAGACATACATAATCATCAAACTAAAAACATATTCGAAAAGAGAAAAACCCCTTAAAGGCAAGCCCTATCAGCTGAAAGTGCTATTTCTGGACTAGGGAGCACCAACAGCAAAGGGTCATTTTCTTGAGAGGAATCCTATGAATACTACTATACTGTCATTCATGCAACATTGCAACTCCGTGGGCCTTTCAGTGCATGAGTACAAAATGCTAATTGGCGCTTGGATTGTGCAATAAATTGCTGCCAAATACTACTCCATATAAACTGGCAAATCACTGTTGTGAGTCAAAAAAACATTACCTCAATCAATTTTGGTCCAAATAATATTATGTACAATATTTGGATAAAGTGAAAGTTATGGTCATATACTCATATTGGTCAAGAATGAACCTTGTACCTAAGACTTAACAGGCCATATTGCTGTGGAGAAAGTCCATTTTTTTGGCTCACAAAGTCACTAACTCTTCCGTACTCCTCTATAGATTGCTTTGGAATAACTCCATTTCTTTGGCTCACAAAGTCACTACTACTCTTAACTCTTCTGTACTCCTCTATAGATTCAAGACTATTCAAAGTTTGACATATTTTATTTTTAGGGGCCGTTTGGTCAGAATTCTACACATTTCGAAAGTCTCATTTCTCTCACTTTTTCGCCTCTCCACCACAAATTCAGTTACTTAACTTATGTTATGGGTGGTTGCCAATTGCAAGTTTTCAATTTTTTTGAAAACTCAAAACCAGATTTTGGAAACCACATTTTTTGGTTTCCAATTTTCTATTGTCAGTTTTGAAAATTATGCAGGGAACTATAAGCAAAANAAATTTCTACAAAGAGTTGAAAAGTTTTCAAAAGCAAAAACTGGCAACTGGCAACCACCCTAAACAGGCTTAGAAAATTAAAATTACCCCCAAGAGGCGAAAATTAGAATCTCTAATTTGAAATTTTGCCTCCAACCTCCTTGAGAGATATTTTCATCTTCTAAGAAATTGAATTTATGAAGGAGAAGGAGTTCAAGGAGGAATTATGTGATGGAAAATGAATGGGTAAGTCAAACCTCATTAGAAGCAGCCCAACCAAATATCTGTCTACTTAATCATCTCTTAGTAAAAAGGCAGCTGGATGTATGAGTGATCATGACCTTATAACATCTTCATGACAAAGTCATTCATGATATTAAGAGCTTTAACTTCTTTCTATGTTTACCCAACTCGTCCGAATGCTGCCGTGTCGCGGGTCGACACGATCAAACCCGAGATACGACTTGGCATATGGGTCGACTTGGGGTGGCCGGATACGACCCCCCCACACTCAAAATTGATGCATCAACTGATGATCTTATACAGCGAAACAAGAAGGCTAAAGAGCGATATAGAGAGGCGAATCCACTAATGTTGATTTCGACCTTTCCTTCAACCTCCATGGGTGCGATCTGATTCTTTGGCAGTTTGACCTCCTCTAATCTGGTTGTTTATTACAGTTTCCCCCCTCCCCTATAGAAGGGAGGGGTAAAAACTGAAAATGTTTGCATGCCCCATCTCTTTCTTTAAAGTTGTCTTATCTTTTTAGTGTTGGGTTACACCTGTCGATAAATCCTAACTCAAGCGCATACTGTAGCTCTTTTTATGAGACCAGTAAAAAATATTGACAATTTTAAAATCACTCTTACTGGACAACAATTTTATTATTATTATTTTAAAGATATTCCTAATTTTACTTTTCTTCTATGGTACTACACCAACTTTAATTCGACATTTTTCTTCCGTATCCCGTGTCTAAAAGTCGGATCTGTGTTGTGTCAGATCCATGTCAGAGAGTCTAAGAAACATAGACTTCTTTAGCTCACACCATGCCTCTCATACAATAGCATATTCAATACCTTGACATTTATGTCAAGGTTAGGCTTTATGTCATCCATCAGCTTATTAGTTGCCCACTAGCATATGCTGTGAAATTGTGACCATCAACTTGGCTACATGTGTGAGTATCAACTGAAATTTTAGTTGCCTAAATTGTCCCATCAGATAGCACACTTGTATGGATTCTCCACTCACAACCCTCTATATTACACTATGTTAGCATATCATTTGGGTTCTACCTTCCTTACAACAATCTTAAATATTTCTTGAATGCATAAGTTCCTTAACACCCCATTGAAGTGTTAAATCCTGGAAAAATCATACACTGCTTTATCTTAATTTATTCGAATTCCTGTACATAAATGCTAGTCCATTCTCATACACCCTAGAGAAGTAATTGTCATCCACTTCTATATCGTCAAACTATCCTTGATGCATTTGGTTCATAGCAGTTGAAGCTAATTATGGACGAGATGACCCATTAGACCCGTGCGTTCGCTTAAGAAATTGGAGGACACAAATACATAAACAATAGTGAGTTGCTAGTTTATAATGACTTGACAGCTAGCATAGCCCAAGCCTGCTTTTGATCATCTGTGCACAATTAGTAACTTGAGGCAACACAAAATCCTCATCATTTTCAGGATTTTCACAATTACTCATATGCAGCTTCTCGCTGATTTGAGTATACTTTCTTACCTTGTGAAAATCCTTCTAAAATTCAGACACGTAATTTAGGTAAGAGTGTTCTGGAGTATATAAATGAAAATCTAAATGAGATACTAAAGTTTGAGGAGGTTAAGAATAAGGTTGAGGAATTTTAAAATAGGTTTCATTTACAAAAAGTGACTGCATAAATATTTCGTTACACAAAGTGATTATACGTTATATTTACTTAAAGTATAAGGAGATCACAATAATTCATACAACTTTCAAAACTAATGACTACCACACTAAATCTTTGAATAATTAACTAGCCATGCATCCTAAGAATGACATCAAATGATGAAATTTAGACTTGTTCAATAATCTTGTGTACCTATAACAGCGATTGAAGGCCAAACTTGATTTGCTATTTTTGTTTCAACACTTCATTCATTAGTTCTTTACATGCAAAATTGAACAAGTAGGAATCTACTCTTCATTCAACACACCCAACATGTAAATTCATAAATTTACGAAGTGTAAAAGCTCATATAAGAAAATGACTCGGTTTCAACATATCTACCACGAGGCCCATGATTGACATGTTTTTTAAACATGTCCACGCATTTTTAAATTACTTTTACACTCTATAAATTGTTTGTTTTCCCAATAATAATAATCACCTTTGTCAGTATATTGCCTTTTGAATTTGTAATAATGGGTTCAACTCAACATAAACTCCTCTTCAAGATAACTGTCTTCTTAACAATATTCGTAAACTGATTCTTGTAACCACAGGGTTTTCTACTCTTTCAATGTTTCACCCCTCATTTTCTCCCCTGTCTAGATGTCCAACATCCCCATTCTCGATAACTCCACGTTCAAGCCACCATTAGACTTTCAATAACCATACAACTTCATACCACTTGCTTTGTTTACTTCCCCCTTCCAATTTGATAAGTTGCATTTCTTTCAAACAATTCCTTGTATATGTAGTGTTAGGGATTTGGCAGCGGAAACGATTACAGGTAAACAAGGTTAAACAACGAAAATAAAGGATACAAGAGATTTAACGTTCAAGAATAAACAATTACAGGTAAACGTTCAAGAATAAACAACGAAAATAAAGGACACAAGAGATTTAACGTGCAAACCCGAGAATCGGGCGAAAAACCACGAGATCGATCACACGATTCAAAACATAATCACTATGAGTAAACAAGGTTACAGGGTTACAAGCGTTACAAGCCTCTCACATGGCTATAGCTATGCTACCCACCTCACTCAATGTGTTTCCTCCTGTACTAGAGTTAATGTAGTACAAACATGGTGAATACCATCACCACCCCGGTGACTAACCCAAGCACCAATGGCTTCCTGCTCTCTAACACGAGCACCCTACATGACTTGCTAGCACCCCTTTAATTACAATCGAGAACAATATATTTATAGAGTCTCCATGAAGCACATCACCTTCCTAATCTAACTTCCACTAGAATTAGGAAACTAACTTTTAGATAACTCCTTCTCCAAGCAACCTTCCTAATTATATAGATTTCCTACCTTACTAAACAACCTTAGAAAGTAGTCTAACAACATTAGGAAACATGATAAAATATTAGCTAAAAGATCACAAAATATAGAAATAAATCCCAACCGAAATCTAGCTGAAAACGCTTCCCCGTACATTCGAAAGCTCACCCGCCCGGGTGACATATTCACCCTCTCGGGTCGGCTCCATTCTTGCCCAGCCTTGAGCTTCTGTCTTCGCACCCGCCCGGGTGGGACTTTGGCTTGCCTGCCACCCGCCCGGGTGGACTAAGCACTGTTCCTAGCTGCGTTTTGTCCTTCGACTCTTCTCGATATCTCATCATCTATACTTTGTAGAATTTAGCTCCACCTTTCCTAACAATCTCCCACCTGTATATAAATTCAGGAACAAGAACGCCCATCTTTATTCCATCTTCAACGAACATGAAGAACACCATGAACATCTTCAAATCACCATGAAGATCATCATATTCACCGTCTCCAACTCATCATGAAGATCACCAAGGTATCACCCAACCTCGACCCAATCTTGAACCTACTCCAAAGACAACTCCAAGAAGTGACAAGTTTTTCATCGCTCCCACCCAAGCGAAAAACTCCTACTTCTACCATGTCTTTTTCAGTTCCACACATTCTGTGTGTCAGCTTCACCCTGCGCCACGAAAATTCAACCTTGACCCAATTTTCGTTTCAATAACCCCACTGTTCGCACAGTTTTACACACGCAGTACCCAAAAGCTCATCATCCCGTTTCCTCGACTACCTACCTGTGTTCCATGCCTGGTCAAGACATCACCAATGTTCCCCCCATTGTTCCACGAGCAAGAACAAACTAGGAATCATTCTCAAACACACCCGTAGTCGACATATCACAGTTGCACCACAAATATCAAAATTTAAACTTTTAACACGGGATTACCTTGATATTTTGCAACTCCCACCTAGGCCAAAACCCACAGCTATGATGGCATAGTTTTTGAGGACAAAACTATCAAACCGCTCGTTCTTTAGCTTTTTAGGCCAAAGCTAACAAACCCCCTCTTTCGTGCCTTCCATCGTTGTAACACGAAACGAATCACATCGATTCTCTTGAACCCGTCACCAACACCTAAACACCGACCAACCATGCTAGGCTCTCAAGATCTACGACGTC
>BSSO01004152.1:0-15037 GCA_030267885.1 Mesembryanthemum crystallinum
TTGGACTTTTGAGTTCCCAATTATAATATATAGCATAAAACAATTGAGTGCTTTACAAGTTTCACTTACACAATGATTTATTCTTTAGAGAATACGTTCTAACAAATCAAAGAAATAACTTCATAGTATTAATTTGTACTCAATAATTGAAAATATAACCCAATCAAATGTCTATACATGCACATATCACTCATATTACATCTCGTGCATCGCACGAGGCAAAAAACTAGTTGATTATCATATATTCAGGTTTAACGTAATCTATCTACATATCTGTGCAAACTCAATTATTTATATAACATTATAACTCTCCTGTTCAAAAGGATCCGAGTATTACCCACTTACTAAAGGTGGGTAGCTATTTCGGAAAAAAAAAAAAAAAAAAGATCCGAGTATGGCATGAAACCCATCAAGTGCATATGGTTTACCATATCATTATGCAAAAGCTTTAATTTCTGTGGACAGAGTTAAATACATAAATTTCCATTTCCATTACTTCAAGACAGATGAACCATGCAAGAAAAGCTCCATGTCATTATAGCGCACCTAGAGGCCGGGAAAATGGGGAGAACAAGGAAATGCTCATGTTATTTTCTCCCCATGAATTCAGCAAACTGGGACAAGATCTCCAGATAAGCAAATTCAACTTGTAGAGTATGCCTTACCTCAATAGTCAGAGAACATATACTTGGGAGTTCTGTATTACCCATCGGCACCAAAATCCAAGTACATTCTATATGCATCTCGATCTGCAGAATAGTACTTTAGTATGAGAGAATCTATCTTGAATCCAAGCTTCTTGTAAAGATTCACAGCAGCATTTCTTGAAGGATCAACATGAAGTGATATTCTCTGAATATTTCTAGCTTGACATTTCTGAATTGCTGCTCTGAGCAGTGCTTCCCCAAAACCTTGTCTTCGATACTTCTCTTTCACTGTGTGTGTTTCATGAAGGAATAAATGATAGCACAATAGCAGATATTAGCTATGTATTATTATCAGCAAAGTGATAATGTTGCATTAGTGACAACAGGCACGTAACTTGCTACTTGAATGCAGCAATAAGTATCTAGAAGGATACAGTCATGAAAATATACATAAGCAAATGCATGTTCTCAAAATCATGTTGTTTCAACCAATAAATCTTTTTTAGATAAGAAAAAATTGTATTAAAGAAAGAGAACAAGAAGTCCTCTCAAAAGTTACAGTTACAGTAACAGATTAGCCCAATTTCTCTGCAAATCACAAATAAAGTAACCCCTAAAAGCTCCTCCCGCCTTAGCCCACAAAGAAGCTAAGTAAGTCACTCTATCCCAAACTAACTCGGGTGACAAGGTCCTCCTTGAAAAATCATGTTGTTTCAACCAATAAATCAACGCAAAGTCTTGTATGAACTTGGTTCATACGATGGACTAAGTGGGAGTCAACCCTCTAAAAGTGGCAGTCCCTCAATGAAGTCATCCCATTCAAGCGCGCTTAAGAGTCACCCTCATTACACCGCTGGTCCATACGATGGCCGAGTCTAAGCAAAACCTACTCATATCAGGAGACTTCATAAGAAAACCTCACATTAATTTGAAACAATACTCCAGTCTCCAGTACCATGTATCCTCGAGAGGGGAAAAAAATGAAACAAGATATCTCTGTTGATGCATACCTCTAACGAATGTTTGCTACAGGACAATTTGAGCCGGCCTAGTAACATTCTGAAGCACTTGAGATATCTTTACAACCAAATGACTTGTATAGACTAGCTTACTCCAGGTTCAAACAGAATGTTACCTTTTCTTTTCCTCTTCAAAAGTCCAAAAGTCCATCTTACTTTTTCAATCCAAATAATTAGACTCCTCGTAATACCACCCACAGTAACAGCATAACCCGGGCTGTTAATGAGTAATTGCATTAAAAAAGACCAGTTATAGAATGCTTTATTCTCTTTATAAGACATGGTGCATAGAGGGTCATATTTCAATCCCAAGGTAACATTTTGTTAGCTGTAAACTACACTTAGGTTGGCAAGGTTTAAGCAGACCATCCTCTTCCATTTCATAATCGAAGGTTCCTCAATGACTATGTACTACTTACTTTACATTTCCTTATTTGACAACCCTTTGCTTTTTTTTTTTTTTAAGCAACTCTTCTAGCTACTGTAAGTATAAGTACTAACACACTTGCATCCTCCCTAACACCAAATATCTTTCTGAGCTGGTCAAGGAGACAAGGAAGCTTGAATAGGATACCAATATGCATAATGTCAGTATTTTTCACAGTGGACTTGATCATTAATGTTATCTTTCCTATCACATAAACTCCCACAAGGGTATCACAAATGCAGCCTTATCCATTTGAACATCTTGCTACCTTTAATTTGGAAGACATGTTTTAAAGTCTATCACATGCCACCACAATCTCCTTAGTGATATACTCCCCATCTCTTAGGGCCTAGACATAGCCTCCACCTTGGTAATTGTCTTAACAAGGTAGTACAAGAAGTTGAGCCCAATTTTTTGCATGCCAAAATAGACAGTCTTTGTCAATTGTATTCTATGCACTACAGGCAACAATTTACATATCCAAGACTGAACTCTAGCCACAATTTTCTATACAAGGGTTTACACCTCATTCAACCTAGCAAGCCCTCAGAATACCTTAATGATGCAAATACAAACCCTCAGTAATGTGTACATGATCCACCATTTGCTCTTTCACTCCAAAGATCAACAAACCCCACAACTCCTCCCCCCAACCGCCCCCACATCTACCAAAACATAAGGAAAAGGCAAAAATATTGGAGAAGTTGGCATATAAACCAGAAGCTCTAGAGAATTTAGTATACACGAAGTAACTGAACTGACATGAAATCACCCTTGCAAACAGTAAGATATCAGCTGCAAAACACAGAGTCGTGAATGAAACCTTGTTCTGTTCAAATTATGTGCCAGATGGAAACCACAATCACATTGTGACTGAACTTACTAATGAATGATAATATGATATGAAAGAACAAGCCCCCACCAACCCCCCAAGATGCCTTTTTTGTTCTTTTAATGTCCAAGAGTGTTGTGTCTGTGCAATGCCCTTCACCTGAATTCTCTAATACAATCTTAAAAGGGCAGTAAAGCGCACACGAGGATAAAACGCACATACAACATACAAGAAATGAATACTAAAACATAGAAGCATCAATTTGCTTTAATTTAGGAATAATACATAGTAACATATTGAACAATGTACTTGTACCCCCAAAACAAAACAATCTACAGAGACAATGTCATAAAGCAGACAAAAGACCCAAAGAGGGATAGAACAGGACCTACCTGCAAGCTTAGTGATCACAGCAAGCAAAGACGAAGGCCAGGAGTACATGACATAGCCAGCAACTTCTCCATTGATGTGAGCATAAAGCAAGCCAGAGTTCTTTCTACTAAGCTCCTCATCAAATGATCTAGACAATGACTCCTGTTTTGGGAAGTTTTTTTTCTCTATCCTCACCACATCCGCCACCACCTCCGGATAGTCAGATGAACCCCTCTTCAACTCCACAATGACCCATTCAACCATTTTTCTTCTTTCACCAAAAACTGACAAATTAAAATCAATAAAAATTAAAATTAATATATCAAGTTCTGATTGAATATTGCTACTTCATACACACTGAATTTTCATAAAGTTGGAGCCTTTACTCTCTCTAAAGTTAGTAAATGAGAATTTAGACTAACTACATCAATGATCAAATGTTTAATACCTTCCATTCCACAATATCAGGAAATTTGCAAAAACATGACAAGTCCCACAACAACGAGAAGGGCATTCAATTAACAAGCAGCAACTAAGGAAATTCAAATCTGTAATCGCCAGTAGTATGAATTTCATAGCAATTAAATGAAATCCAGTAACCAAATATCCCAAATTTGGCCCCAATAAAGTTGGGAATCAATTCATCAGTGAACAAACCAATATTATCATATATCATTATGCTGAAAGAAATAAGGGTTAAGTTAGGGGAAAAGAGAGAACCTGTGTTCAGTGTGATTTGTGAATTAGGGTGGAAGATGTGATAGCCGTCGGTCGGAAGGTGAAGGGCCACTCGGAAAGTACTGCAGCAAAATGTGGTGTTTCATTTCACTTTCATTCCATATCTACGGAAACAGTTTTAAAAAGTTGTTTTTGGTGATGGACTATGGTTATGATTATAGAACTCGTAAAAATTGACTCGACCCTAATCCGATTTGTTGCTGGTCAACCCGAACCTAACTGATAGTAGAGATATTCTATGACTTGAGAATTGTTGTGACCCAAAAATCGACTCGACTGAACCTGAAATCACAAAACCCAAACCTGACCTGACCAACCTGTTTGCCAAATCTAGTTGTGAATCTGTGTTTGAAGGAAGGATGTTGTAATCGGTATGTTCCTAACACATAGACCTCTCAAACAGGTCGGTTAGTTGGATTCGGTTTTAGTGTTTTCGTTTCCAAGGTCAGAAAACATCTCTATTTTTCGAGTTAGGTCGGTTGTCAAGTTGAGTTAGCTTTTGCCAAATTTATAGTGGCACCAAGTCAAATAAGTTTGTAGCGTGTTTATAATGTGGTTGTATCTGACTCACCAGATCAAGCCTATTTCCAGACTCAATAAAAAAAATGGTTATTAGAGAGGTCTTCACACACAACATATCCACAAAATTGAAATGAACACACCCTAAACTATCACCTCAGTGGGAAAGACTAAACTTCTCCTTATGCAAGAATCATATCCACAAGATTTGTTATGGGTTGAATACTTAAATCCTAGCGTTTCCTGATACATTGGTCAATCCTTGGGCTTGCCATTACTACTTACAAGTAGATTGTTAAATAGATCAGTCGGGTTGGAATCGAGTTCGGGTTATTTTAAGTTCAATTGATCTCAAACAAATGATTTTTTAGATTAGGTAACCATTTGTTTCGAATTTGTGGTTGAAAATTTATTACATTCATAACCCAACTTTTCCGGAGTTTTCAGGTTAACATCTGCCAACTCTACTTCCAACTTAAAAGTCATGCACATCCTCCCAAATTAAANAAAAAAAAAAAAAAAAAAGAAGAAAGATTACGCGGTCTAATCAATCAGTCCAGCCAAAATCTTCATATAGTCAATCTAATTGTCTAAAACATGGAGGATTAGGTATATTGGGTATGCTAATCAGAAATTACCTTTTAACTTTATTAGATTAACAAGTCAAAAAAGTCATTAAATCAGCAATTTTAATTATATGAGCTGCTATACTCACAACAATCACACTGTTAACAAAATATTAAAATTACTCGAAAAGACACTAATCACTGTTAATCAAGCTCAACTTGATTCACACAAGTCATTATCAGATGTTAACTCCATAGCCTACCACAATGACTTTCTTTATCAAGTCCTTTTCACAAACTTAATACCTTAGCTTGATTCCTTCTTACCACTTAGCTGGAGCAAACTGCTCATAATTATAAACTTCTCTTAGATCACTAAATAATGTCATGAGCTGATCAGCTCAAATTCTTGTGCATTAGCAATGAATGTCAGAAGCAGATTATTTCAGCTCAATAAGCTGCATGTTTTTCTTGCAGTTTTCATTCTCCTAGCTTGTTTTTCTCATGCAGCTGATACGATCACGAGAAATGGATCTCTATCAGGAAAGCAGACCTTGGTCTCTTCCAGTGGCCTCTTCGAACTGGGGTTCTTCAAAACAGGTAACTCGTCAAACTACTATGTAGGCATATGGTACGCGAAAATCCCTGGCCAGGCTATAATATGGGTAGCGAATAGAGATAAACCTGTATCTGACAAGCACTCATACAAGCTAAGAATATCCGGAAATGGTAGTCTAGTTCTTGTTTCCACTAATGTGTCATCAAAGTCGTCACCAATTTGGTCTACAAACTCAAACTCAAAGCCTTCTGAATCTGTAGAAGCAGTCCTCCTAGATAATGGGAATCTTGTTTTGAGAGGCGCCTCTAATTCGAGTCCTCCTTATTGGCAGAGTTTTGACTATCCAACTGATACACTAATGCCTGGTGGTAAACTGGGGTTGAACAAAAGAACCAAATGGAGCCGAGTTCTTACTTCTTGGAAGAACTCGGAGGATCCTGGAACGGGTTTTTACAGTATAAAGCGCGATCCCAATGCTAGTCAGTTTATTATGTTGTGGAATCAAACCAAGCAATACTGGGCTAGTGGGCTTTGGATTGCTGAACAACAGATTTTCAGTCAGGTTCCTGAACTTAGGTTTCTGAAAACGCAGCTTTATAGCTTCAGTTATGTCGATAATGAGAATGAGAGTTACATCACCTATGATGTTCATAGCCCTTCTATTATAACGAAGTTGGTTATGGATGCGTCGGGGCAGCTAAAGCAGTTAACATGGCTCGACAACACCAAGCAATGGGTTCTGTTTTGGTCACAACCGGGGCAACAGTGTGAAGTTCTTGCTTATTGTGGTGTGTTTAGTAGTTGCAACCAGAATTCTCTGCCATATTGTCGTTGCTTGCAGGGTTTCGAGCCTAAATCGACGAGTCAGTGGAATTTGAATGATTACTCTGGTGGATGTGCTAGGAAAACCCAGCTTGACTGTGATATTCATAATAATGGTGGTCATAGTGAAGACAAATTCTTGCTTAGTCCTAAAATGGTATTGCCAGAATATTCACAGTCGCTCTCTGCAGTTCCGAGTGCGAAAGATTGTGAATTGGCTTGTTTAGGGAATTGCTCTTGTACTGCTTATGCTTATGATGAAAATGGGTGCTTCATTTGGTTTGGAGATCTTTTGAACATGAGACAACTTTCTGATACCGACACTAGTGGGAAAAATCTTCATATCAGACTTGCAGCATCAGATATCCGAAAAAACAGCAGTCATAAGAAACTGATCATTGATGTTCTGGTTGGTCCAATTTTGGGGTTGTTAGTGTTGTTGGGTCTTGTTTATGTTGTATACTGGAGATCGAGAAGGCGTTTTCTCATAGCTGCTAAAGCAATGGAGTCCTCATTGACGCGATTTGCTTATAGAGATTTGCAATCTGCCACTAAGAACTTCTCTCAGAGATTAGGAGGAGGCGGTTTTGGGTCCGTATTTAAAGGAACTTTGCCAGATTCAACAGTCATAGCTGTAAAAAAGCTTGAAAGAATCGGCGAAGTACAGGGAGAGAAGCAATTCCGGGCAGAGGTGAGCGCAATGGGGACGATTCAACATGTGAATCTTGTTCGACTTCGTGGGTTTTGCACAGAAGGAACTAAGAGGTTGCTAGTGTATGATTACATGCCAAATGGGTCTTTGAATACCCATCTTTTTAAGAAACAAGGTTCAGAGATCTTGAGCTGGAAAGTAAGGTACCAAATCGCTATTGGAATAGCTCGAGGATTGGGTTATTTACATGAAAAATGCAGGGATTGTATAATTCACTGTGACATTAAGCCGGAAAACATTCTCCTAGATGCTGAATTTTGTCCAAAAGTTGCAGATTTTGGCTTGGCAAAGCTTGTCGGAAGGGAGTTTAGCCGGGTACTTACAACCATTAGAGGCACGAGGGGCTATCTAGCACCAGAATGGATTTCAGGGTTGGCAATAACAGCAAAAGCAGATGTTTACAGCTATGGAATGATGCTTTTTGAGCTTGTTTCTGGCCGAAGAAACACCCAACAATCAAGTGATGACAAGGGTTTTGTGGGATTCTTTCCAACTGTTGCTGTGATAAAGATAATCCAAGGAGAAGATGTTTTAAGCATATTAGACCCGAGATTGGAAGGTGATGATGCTCAAAGAGAGGAGATAATGAGAGTATGTAAACTTGCATGCTGGTGCATCCAAGATGAAGAAGATCAAAGACCGTCAATGGGGCAGGCTGTACAAGTTCTTGAAGGGTGTTTGGATGTGGACATGCCTTCAATTCCTCGGTCTCTCAAGATGTTCGCTGATGATGATGAAGCCAGCATTTTGCATTTCAGCGATTTCTCATTAAGCCAGGGTTGGATGGGAAGGTCTACTTCTGGTACTAACGAGGCAACCTCCTCCTATCCAAGTGCTAACTCCCCATAGTTAGTTCTATTGTGAGTATTCTGACTCAAGGTTTTCGAGATCCTTTTTGCATTCATGAATTCAATGGTTTCCTTCGTGTTTGTTGCAATAAATATGAAATGTAATGTAGGATCAGTGGGTAGCAATTAGATTAGTGTGAGATTTGGCATCTCTCCAAGCAAATTCAAGATATTTAACCAGTAAGAATGCCAATGACAATGCTGGAAGATCAAATTATCAATGATAATGTAGATCATGCTAAACTGATCAATCATCATATTAGTAATGCTAACTAATCATATTGGAAATTTGTAATCATTAGCATCTAAGTTTAAAGGCAGCATCATATTTCACTCAGCAAGCGCATACTGGAAGTATCTGATGTAAGAAATTTGTTTTCGTGTGATGTTAGCATGACAGCATGACAAATAGATGTTCTGTTTCAAGGATGCTGAATCTTTGATGCCTAATCCCAATCATTTTGAAATAGAAGCCGTTATCATTATTACCTAGCTAACATAGAATCAGTTTAATGATAAAAGCATGAATGCACAACGAAATAAGTTTTGCTTTTCCCTCATCGTTTTCTCACCCACTTATTTAGCTATATAGAATTCTTAGTATGATATGTGAGGAATAAACTCGAGCAATCTTCACTTCTGCAAACAATGTTTGCTGTCTGCTTGTTAGATTGGCTAATTCTTATTATGAAGATTGTTATACGCGTCTAACTGCACTGACATATATAGTCACTTAAAAAATCTTTCAACTCGACCTCCTGGACTTTGACGCCCATGGTTATACTTGCAGCCACATTTGAAAAAATCGGTGCAGATGAACCTGCTTGGAACACCAGTATACCATGAATTATAGTTTCTTACAAGGAATTACGGAAGTAGATCTCAGGAGATCAACTTACAAATCAACAAGAGAAGTAAGGCCGATCATCTTAAAATCAATGGGATTAGAGCAAGAAAGAGCTAGTTAATTACTTGACAACCAAACAAGGTCTAGAATCAAACATGGACTTGGGTAATGCTACATGTACAGTACACGGAGCCTTAGCAATTAGCTCTCAAGCGATTCAAAGTGTCTTTATTGTTCACAAAGTTAATTCCAGTGTCATATGTTTCCAATCATCAAAAAAAGTGATTGAGAAAATGTGAATCAAATAAAATTGAATTGAACTGAACTGAAAACTAAATTGTCACGACGAAATGAACAGAGTATAAGTCTTTATTCAACAAATTATTTGATGTAGTACTAGTGTACTACTACAATATAACCGGCATTATTCCAAGGAGGAAAACAGGGCCAGTAGTTCACGCATTTAACCACGCATATAAACAAGTTCATTTTATTTAACAGATCTGTTCGCCATTGGCGCGGTAAAGGGAGCAGCCAGGACCACCCTCACAACAGTTGCATTTCGGAGCGAGGTGCTGATACCCTGTTGATGGGCAGGTCATGTAAGCTGCATCGACGTAGCAAATCTCATGACAAGCTGTGACCTGCTGATCATCTTGCTCATCCTGTGCTCCCACCGTCGACGCCACACCTGCACCCAAATACAAGTAACAAGTATGAGAAAATCAATTTTACGAGTGTACCAAAGTATATGGACAGAAATTAAACTTAATTAGGAGCTGAGATGATTAACTTACCAATCAAGAAAAGAAGAAGAACAGCAAAAGTAGCCCTTTTGAACTCCATAATCAACTCTTAAATATTGCAATACTGTATTCAATTGATTTGTTGTTATGCTGTAATGAAAGCCAAGGTACGTGTTTATTTATAGCAAGCAAAATGGCGTGTATAGTTGAAATTGGTAAAGCTTCACCCAACAAATCATTCAAAGTCAAATTTTAAGATATGATCTAAAGCTTAATCTAATCCAAGTGTCCCCAAGATCAACTTGCCTTAATGCTATATTGGCATATATGATATTGTAATATGTAATGTGTCAAGTCATCCATTGTATGCGGCAGCCTCAATATATCAATAGTAAATACTCGTAATATTGTAATTCAACCTGCAATTTACATACGTGAGGTTTTAATTTGTTACAGAGTAGTTTCTGATTTATACATATATATTGTTGACGTGCATGGCTGATTCAACTAAATTATACTATAATCAAATTTCATGCCAAGTATGTGATGTACTAATATACTCCTATACATATATATGGAACAACTATCCGGATTTCTTTATATGTAACTTACTGGTTTAAACGAAACTCTTTTCTAAATCTGAATTAGGATCCCGTCTCCTCTTTTTGCTTATTATTATGGTTTTGTCATTTTCTTCTTAGTCAAACATCTCATTCTTATACCGTTAGACTATTATATACTCCTATCATTTTGGGTTTTTCCTTTGTGTTTAACACGGTGAAATGAGACTATTACTACATGTAGTGATGGTTTTTCCTCATCGCTCATTATTAACAAAAAAAAAAAAAAAAAAAAAGCCAAATTTGGGAAAGACATGCTTAAAACTGTCTTTTCATGAGATGAAAACAGTTATCTATATAAGCGATAAGACAATGAGCTTTTACGTAAAAAAAGCTCTTTTTCTTTTCTCATCAAGCTAAACTTGAGGTTTGCAATAATTCATAATTTGAAGTTGTATTTGCTACAATTGTCTAAAAAAATACTTTAATTAATTACTCATTACGTTCCTTGTAAACCTTAAAAAACCACTTAAATATTTGTCCCTTGTAAATCCTAAGAAACCAAGTTATCCCAATTAAATTTACCAATATACCCCTCCAATATCTTTACACTATAATAAAATACTCAAATACTCTACCTACCCCATATGACCCTCCCCCAATTTTCTTACACCCTCACAATAAAACAATCACTCATTCACCTTATAATACAATTAAAAATTACCCACTGACATTATAATACACTCAAGGACAAAAGTGGAAACCTTCACAATTTCTCCTTAAACTACCCACCACAAATGGTTTGTTAACGTTAACAAGGGACGCAGAGACTATATTATTGTTATGTTCAAGAAATTATAATATTCAATATGCTCGGCGTAAAAAGAAAAGTAAAAGTGACACTTATATTGAACTTAAATGGCTACTAAACAAGACGAGAAACAACAAGGTAAACTTTATATAGTACTATTTCCGTTCTCAAATGAAAGTGACGCTTACTTTTTGAACCGTTTTTGACTCAAGGTTACACTTCATATTTTTGGACAATAAAATCCCCAAATTTGACAAAAATATCTACTTGCATATCGTTCATGTATAAAGTGTCACAATTATCTTTTTTAAAGGATATTTGGGCAACTTTATCTCCCTCCAAAGTGGGGAGATGAATAATGTAGCATCACTTTCATTTGAGAAATGAGGGAGTAGTAATCAGTAATTTTCTTCTTCCACTGCCTATTCTTATAAGAAGAGCTTATAGTATCCCTCTACTCTCCTGTATGATATTGTGGGGGAAGTTTGCAGAGAGTCCCCAGAAAGCGAAAAGGAGTTTTATGAATCAGATAATCAGCAAGTTTGATAAGCACAGGATCACAATATGAAAAATCCCTAGATTACAATCAGGTACTTATAATCACCAAACTAATGCTAGGAGTTTAACTGCAAACAGGAACATCGAAGAGCTGAAAAGTAGACCTGAATTGGGCAACTTTCCTGAAATCCTTGCAGGCTTCATGTATAATACTTATAAACTTGCACTTGCACTTGCACTTGCACTACGGGTACGTCAACAGTTAAGCACTTACTACACAATAGACACGGATGACTAGTATCCTATCCTCGAATGTATTACAATAACGACTTTCCCAGATTTGGATAAAGTAAAATTCCTTCCCAAATCACACATGCACAAGTACCGATCAACTGATGTTGTGTGATCTGAATGATACTTCACCAAATACTTCATCATCTTACTTCAGGGGATCTGGACTCTACACAAAAAGAAATTTAGTAGCCATTACATTTCTAATCCTGTTCTACTAGCATTAAGAAGCATTATCGGATTGGTTAAATAAAATACCCAACTACAATGAAGTCCAGTCAAGCTCAATGATCTTGTTGTTTGGGCCAGTGCTGCTTGCCTCACCATCCGCATCCTGCTGCTGGTGCATCTTTATGACAATAGGCTCACAAATATCCTCAACTTCTTTCATCTTATCCTCAATCATATATATACAAGCTTCTGCAAGAAAGTTCCAATAATTGATTGCTATCTTGAAACTAAGCCATTGCCGTTGTCACTGCGTCTCAAAATAGTTGTATCTGTCTCTGCGTTTGCAACATCTGTCAATGGTTTCAGCATTAGTCAAACCCACGTCCGAGAAACACACAAAAAAAAAAGAGAAAATTAAAGCCAAGAGGTTTTCATATTATCTTTTTTTTGGGGGGGGGGGGATACACAGAGATCTGGATACTGCAAACTCACCACAGCCCCACTACCATCTTCCTCTCATCTTTACCACTGTCGATGTCATTGTTCCTTCATCAGCTCCCCTGAAACATAGATATTGTTTTTTTCTGTTCGTCACTTCGTTCATCAATCGACAAATTAGGAGAAAAAAATAAAGAAGAAGAAACCAATCAACAAAAACTCAGAAGCTGACACAAGGACAAATTTGTGTGCTAACCTCATCATTCATAGCGTATCAAGCAAATTACGGCAACAAATAAGCCATGAGAGCTCGAAAATATTTTCCTTCGCAAGCCGAATCAAAGACCTGGAAGTCAGAATTTGATTCACCAGAAGCAGAGGACCACGCTCATCAGAGGTCCATCTATTCAACTGTACAACTTTCAGAAAGAATGAGAGCAACATATAAGCAGCAGTGCTTTGGCTTGCATATTGCCAGATAATATTTAGGACCTCATCCAACTAGCACTTCCATTAAACAGCCACTTGTATATCCATGTTTTTCCTTGTTGGGACGCTTCTCCCACAAGATGATGGGCCCAATTCCACCTTCTCAGATACAATGAGCTTCTTTATCTGCATTGCTTCATTTGGCATTCCAGCCTTCACCAGACATGATATCAAGGATTTTACTGTGATGTCATCAGGGGTACATTTAACTGCTAGCATCTTATTGAATATGTCAATTGCTTCCGACAATCTACCCTTCATACAGTGCCCTATGATAAGAATGGTGAACGTATATTTATCAGGCTTGCATCTTCTTTCTTCCAATTCAGCCACTATTAAATTAGCCTTGTCAACATTTCCAGCTTTGCAGAGCCCGTCAATTACAGGGTTGTATATAAAAGGTTGAAGAATAGTATTCCTCGACTTCAAGGTCTCCAAAAAATCACAAGCCTCATTCAGTCTATTTTCTTTGCATAAAGCACTAATAAGAACACAAAATGTATACTCATTTGGAGACAAGTTCCTATGAATCATTTCGTCCAGTAGCTTCAAAGCCTCATCAACTTGTCCAATTCGACAATAACCATCAATGCAAGATGTGAAGGTAACCACATCAGGGAGACAGCCAAGAAAAAGCATCTTCTGATACATAGCCAACGCAGAAGCCATGTCACCAACCTTGCCAAAGCCATCAATGAGAATATTAAAGGTAACAATAGTAGGTCTAATTCCAGCACTCGTCATCTCCTGGAAAAGGGAGGATGCCTCTTCCATCTTACCCAGCTTGCAGAAACAGGATATGAGGGATGTATAGGTTACAACATCAGGTGAAATATCATTTCTGGACCTAATCTCCATAAACAAGTCCCGCGCTTTATTAACCTCATTAACCCGAGACAATCCATTTATCAAGGTATTAAAGGTAATTACATCTGGAGATAAACCAAAATTGTTCATATCCTTGAAAAGTTGAAAAGCCTTATCAACTTGCCCAGCCCTACAAAGACCTTTAATCAATATATTGAAAGTCCAAGTATCCGAGCAAGACTTTGATACCATCTTCTCGTTAAAGAAACTAACAGCCTCATCTACCTTATTTTGCCTAACCAAGACAGTCAAAAACTTATTATATACAAAAGAACTCATTCCCATCTTCCCACTTTCATCTCGAGCTAGCAGTTGCTTGGCTAAATCAAACCTACCCGCCTCCGCAAACGAGCTAACCAAAAACCCAGACACCGAAGAATCCAATAAATGCCCATCAACCATCATCCAATCAAGAACCAAATTCGCCGAATCATAAAGACCCATCACACAAAGTGATCTCAACAAGTAACTATAACTAACAAAACTATGCATCATACTCAAATTAACCCTACTAAACTCAAAGAACCCCAATGCCAACTTGGGATTCTTACTATGATTATCCAATCTCTTAACGACCTCGAGGGCAATCAATGGGGTCAACCCTTTGGCAAGATAATCCAAATGCAAATCCAAACAATGGGATTGAAAGCAAAAGAGGGTACAAACCACTTTAGCAAACCAATAATCAGAAGAGTTTGTTTGAATTACCTCACGATAATGAGGATTAGATACTCTAACAAAAGGGTGGCTATGAAAATGGTGGCCGAAATCGAACTTTTTCCAAAACCGGACTGAGAAAATTCCGGTGCAAGATCGGACCATCTGTGCTCAAACCCACCTCGAACTGCGATCTAAATCGCTTCAATACTGATAAATCAACTGTAAACAAAGCATTTGTATCAATTTTTGAAAACAGAGATTATCACAATTACTGTGAAATAAACCCACAAAAAGGAGAGAAATGAAAAGAGTGGCACTCACCACCAGGTCATCGACGGCGAGAAACTTCCGGCGAACATGGGTGGAGCAATGGCGAGCAGGGCTGAAAGGCTCTCACTCTCCACTGTCTCTCTCTTTCTCTCTCAAAGACGAACAACAAACCCTACCGTCAGATTCCCACATTTGGGCTAATCGGCTTGGGTTGATGTTTGGGTTGGCCTTGTTTTTCATTTTTGGCCCGTTTTCTTTGAACATTTCTTCTTTTTTTTCTTTTTTGGTAGAAAAAGTTTTTTTTTTTCTTTTTTATTGTTTTTGTCTA
>BSSO01004153.1:0-15033 GCA_030267885.1 Mesembryanthemum crystallinum
TCCAAATCACGTGCCAAATAATTTATTGCATCCAAATCTTGCACGGTTATATTGAGTAACACGCTGACAGCAGCTGTGCTTGTTCCCAGCGCTAGTTTCTCATTCTGCCTAACTGTTTCCTGAAACAACTTGAGGAACCAGCTTCACCCTTAACTCCTCCACATTGAAGATGATCATATAAGAGTAACTTTAAACCAAATCTCATATGAAAACTCCAAGTAACAATCATAGTAAGAGACAGTTCAAGTAATAACCACCTCAGAAACAGGCTGGAATTATGATTGTTTGTTCCTTGGCTGTTACTCCCAGATGCTCCCACATCATACTCCCCTTCTTTGAAAAGAATTGTCCTCAATTCGAGGTCATACAAATGAAGCTTCAAACCTGACCTAGCATGATTGCTCCAAGTAGCCTTCCTTGTAATAAGAACACACTCCATGAACGAACATAAAAGGATGAAAATAAAGTACTCTTTCAAGGATCTCGGAGAAGCATCTTCCTTCTTGCGTGGTTCATTAAACCCCTTTACAATTTCTTCAGCAACTACGTGTATTATAAGCTTGTAGCTCGCATTGAGGTTCCAAAAATAAGAAACCCACTCATGTTGCAACATTGGACAATGAACATCAATTGAAATAGGGCCTCGATCAAAAGCAATAACACTTCTCTGAGTAATTGATGAAGATGTTAGATCACGATCAAGTTGATATTTGATGATGACCATATCAAGAGAGAAAATATAGGCAAGTGTTTCCATTACGAACAAAGTTATCCACTCCGCAAGCCTATAGAGATATTTGTTGCAAGGAACAACCAACAAACTCTTCTTCCGTTGCATAACCCATCCAATAGATTGTCTCACCAGAATATCATCGTAGACAATTATCATCGTCATAACATCAAATATCCATGCAGATATCACCCAACCATACTAAATCATAGTAGAGTAAACAAGGTAGGGAACAAACAGTGGAATAGTTTCAGCATAATCTTCGTTCAGCATTTGGCAAAAATAATCCCACTATGCATATGTTGTTTCAAATATGGTTTACTCACATATAGGGTACACTCAATCCTTCCATGACAAAGTTTATACTCTCCCCGTGTATCACTCTTGTTGGAACTTTTCTTACAACCCTCCCAAGTTTCAAAGTTAGGTTCTTTTGTGGGGAATAAAACAGTTAATTCAAGTTGATTCCCAACATCTATCATGGAAAAATTATTCTGGAACCCATCACAAATAGTATGTCTCACAATCACCAAAAGTTCACCGAGTAACAAAGAATAGACACCAATGAAAACCACATAAGAATTATTCTTGTCACGGTAAACATAAGTTGCTTCCTCCCATAAACTCCCAATGAAAGCATAAGAGATATATATGCATTTGACATTCAACCAGGCATGAGTCTCACAAAATAAATCAATGGCATGAGAGTCAAATTGCATTGAAAGCAATTTCAATATAGGGTTTAAGTCATACCCTTGTAGCATATGGTGAATAAAAGCTTGTGGTACATGTGCCTTCATCGGATCACCATGTATGGAAATACACCATTGTTGTTTGAGATATTCCTCCATGATTTTCTCCCATCAAAATTTCAAATAAGCCACAATATGTGTTGTAGGAAATCCATGAGTAACAAATGCTACGTTATTGATATGAGTGACCCGTAATGGTGGAACATTGAGGGAATGAGGAACAAGAATCGTTCCTATATAAGATTTCTCCAAAGAATCTGTGGTCACAATAACGTCCTTGTTGTTCTGGTCTTCTTCATGAATCTTGTCAAACATAGAACTAAAAATTGGAACAGATGGAACAACTCGTGGAACAGACTCTGGAACTGTATGTGAAACAGTCTGTGGAACAGGTTCAACAGTTATCACCTTCATTGTGTGCAGCTCTTGTTCTCGTTTTTCAAAATCAAAGATAGGTTCTTTTAGATCAAAATCTACCTCGGGTTTCTCTTGTAAATCTTCAAAAGGAACCATGCCTTCTAAAGAACCATAAAGATCAGATTTTTCAATGACATCTTCAACCAAGAACTCCTTATTATGCGCATCTTCCATATCAACTTCAAAAATATCCTCCTGAACTTCGTCTTGCCCAATCATAGGGTCTTGAATTGGATGAAGTGAAAAACCAGTTGTTTCTTCGTTTAATGCAAAGAATTCCCGTTGGCACTCTTTCAACTTAAGCTTTAAAAGATCAAGTTTTTCTTCAAGGCAACACACACACGAACAAGATTGGTTGTAGGTTGTTGACAAAAACGTCTTCTTGAGTTCTCTTTTCAATTGGCTCCAAGTTCTGATTTTGTCTTTCCCCATAAGTTTTCTTTGATCTTTTAAAGATTCCCACCAAAATAGAGCGGATCCCCTTAGGGTAGAAATCACAATTTTCACTTCCTCATAACTCTCAAACTTATAACGAAAAAACAATTTATCAATCTTCTCAAGCCATAGACAGAATTCATTAGAACAACATATCCCATCAAACTTGGAAATTTTGGACATAACACAAAAGCCATACCTATAATCCCACGGTGAAGTCATAGTGTTCTTGTTTCACAATGTTAGAACAAATTTCCAATTCAAAAACAAGAAAACGCCCAAAACCAGTAGCAAACGATCGAATTTGGCAAAAACAGGTGCTGCTAGTAAGCTAAATCTTTACTAGTGTTGCTCAGAATATTGTTTACCTTCAAAAAAGTGTACTAGATCGATCAAATCCGAGAAGAAATTTATGCTGACCTGACGAATAGTTGCAAATTTCTTGACGAGATCAATAAGTTCACAAACCCTCGCTAGATGGTGACTTTAACAGCAACAATTCACTCAACTGAATCGTTTGAAGTTTAAGAAAACTCCAAGACTAGCTCTGATACCACTCTGATGCGTATTTTAAACGCTTTTGAAGAACTCGAGTGAATTATCAAACCAAGATTCAATCTTTAACAGCAGCGGACTATTCAAATTAATAAAAGAACTTATTTTTGGGGTTTTTGTGTTTAAAGAAACGAAAGAAATAAATAATAACACACGAAATAGAACGGGTAACAGGATAAACAGGATCACCACTCAATTCCTTAAAGGCTAAACCACAAAGAACGAGATAAAGATCTCAAGAAACGTCACCAACCAGCAGATATAAAGACGTAAAAGAAATTCAATTGGTTGAATTCTCAATTCTCATTCAATGATCAAAAGTCTGTGTATGTATATCTCTCCGTATGTTGATTACAACCAGCCATATATATAGGTAAATAAAAATAAGACTCCAACTAGAATTAGGAAACCAAACTAGACTCAACTAGGGACTTTCCTAAAACTACCCAACTACTATTATTCTCTCCAAAATAAATCAGGAAAGTAAATAAACAATCCCATCAGCTAACACACCTAAAATAAACAAAATAAATCAGAAATAAAGTCCTAACACAATTAGGAAAGTTGCTGGAATTACAGCTGGAACAGTCCTAATGAAAGTAGGAAACTTGTTAAAGTTGCTTGGCGTCCAAGTTCTTACAAAACGAGTTTCTTCTAACTTTTCAAAAATTATCCAAACTCCAAAATCAGTATATTGAAATCCAAATCACGTGCCAAATAATTTATTGCATCCAAATCTTGCATGGTTATATTGAGTAACATGCTGACAGCAGCTGTGCTTGTTCTCAGCGCCAGTTTCTCATTCTACCTAACTGTTTCCTGAAACAACTTGAGGAACCAGCTTCACCCTTAACTCCTCCACATCGAAGATGATCATATAAGAGTAACTTTAAACCAGATCTCATATGAAAGCTCCAAGTAACAATCATAGTAAGAGACAGTTCAAGTAATAACCACCTCAGAAACAGGCTGGAATTATGATTGTTTGTTCCTTAGCTGTTACTCCCAGATGCTCCCGCATTAGTAGGATATTGATTACTCGTTTCCCTTACTTTGTTTCTTTTGTATTTTGTTTTTCTTTTTTTCCTTTATGCTTATAGGAGATGATGACGCTTGGTGAGGCCACCGGATAATTCAAAATGGATTTTATGGGGGATTTATGTAATAGAATTGCTAGACATTTATCTTGGTTATTTGCTTTGGGATTTTGAATTTGTTTAGTTTAAATAACCCATTTAGACAACATGCAGGCAATTTGGTTAATAAATATATTAATTACTTTTGTTTAATTTATTAGCCTTGCATTTATTCTATTTTGAATAAATATGGCGGTAATACCCCAAGTTTTCCTCTGATTTAATTTTTTTTGAAAATATAAAAATAGTTTTATTATTTAAATAAATTATTAGAAAATTTGGGGTGTTACACTTGTGTAGGAGGTTGGGGTGTTACACTATCTTATGCTGGTAGATGTCAATTAGTTAACTTAATACTTACTGGGCTCAATTGATGATCTTGCCGTGCCATTTGATTAAGAGAGCGGTGGAAATTTGTAGAAATTATATGTGGACTGGTAAAGTGGATTACTCTAAATCCCCTCTTATAGCATGGGATTTTATTTGCAAGAGAAATAATGAAGAGGGATTGGGAATTAGAAATGTGCTTATCTGAAACTCGCCAGCTATATGCAAGTATGTGTGGAACTTAGCTTCCAAATCTGACATTCTCAAATGGGTTAACTAACGGTGTGTACATCAAAGAGAGAAATATATGGGATTACAAACCTAATCCTACTACAAGCTGGTATTGGAAGAGAATTTGTGCTATAAAAGACTTGATGAAAGCTGGTTTCCTCAATGATAGATGATGGACCTCTATAGCCACTGGCTTATATTCTATCTCATCTGGTTACAAATGGCTTTAACAACCCTCACCTAAACCTCTTTGGTTAGATGGGTGTGGAACAGATTGAACCCACCCAAGCATTCATTTATTTGTTGGATAGCCATGTTGCACAAGCTCCAAGTTAAAGAGAGGCTGTTTAGCTATGGCATCTGCTTTGATGATCTATGCACTATGTGTGGCAATACAATTGAAACTCACAAACATCTATTCCTCTCTTGCTTCTTTAGCTCTGCTTGTCTCACAATTGTTGAAACTGGCTTTCAATTAGATCAACTGCAATGGATCCTATTGGTGTGTGGAAATGGATTGACAGAAGAAAGAGGGAAAGCAAATTCAGAAGAGCTATTTGTACAGCAACTATAGCTATGCTTATCTACAGAGTATGGGTTGCTAGAACTAGAGCCAGCCAAGATCTCAACACCTAATAGTTGCAATGAAGGGAAAACTTAAGGGGAGAATCTCACTTATCATTCCTAAGAAAGTGAAACAGTCAGATAGAAACTGGTTCTTTAACTTGTTTTGAAATGTAATCTGTTTATGTCTTGTACAAATTGAGGCTTGGGGAAGTCCTTCGTAGATGGTATGCCCCTACCCCTTTTGGCTTGTAATGGTTTGACATTTTGATCTCGTTTAATGGTTAATCTACTCACCTTTAACCCAAAAAAAAGTTATAAGATACAAAAATAAGGGTAAATTTCAGTGAAGTATGTATAGGCGTGGCCTATATACAAATAAGTATACTGACGTTTAGGAAATAATCATCTTGCTTACGTAAAAGAAAAGGAAAATAATAATCTTCCTACAAAGTTTGACACTCCACACTTTATTCCCATACTTATGTAGTAAGGGTGTGTTCATTTTTTTTTTTTTTTGGCAATTAAATTGAGATTTTATAAATTACCATATCATATTACAAACTGGTCTAAGCCAAATTACCCATGGTAGGCAAGTAACTTTATATCTAGCATCAGGGGTATGAAGTGCACACCTTCTAGGAAAGGTTTCACTTCACTACCTACATCATGTGCTTAATAGTTAAAAACAAAGAACACTCATTACAATCAACGGAATCACATAGACTCAATATAGTACTCAACTTCTGTTGCTGCTGGCATCTAATGTAGTCTTGAAGTTTAGTTTGGTGAGTGATTCTCTCAGCAGTAGTAGTCCAACCCTGAAACACTCGCAGATTCCTCTCCAGCCAGATTGAGTGAATTGTTGTAGCAAAACTCATTTTTAGAACCTGTGCTCTAGCAGATTTCCCTTTTGTGGCTTTAATAACCCAGACAATTTCATCATTCCAGTGTAGAACACTTCTATATTGTTTCAACCAGAGCAATACAGAAACCCAAATTTCTTGTGAAAATTGACAGTCAAAAAACAAATATTCTATTGTCTCATTTGCATTGGAGCAGAACACACATGTTGAGGAACATTGCACACCCCATGCTCTGAGTATATCTTTTGTTCTCAGCATTTTTTGTAGGGCTAACCACAGGATAAAGGTAGTTTTTGGTGCAGCAACGTTGGAACAAATTAAGTTCTTCCATTGCGCATTCTGTACTACCCCTCTCAACTTCATATAGGTTTTATGGATAGAGAATTTCCCATTTTGCATCACCGGATCCAACCCTCCATTAACAGCTCTATATTTCCTCATATGGAACACTTTCTGTATGATCCACGAAGCTTGTGTTGGAGTGTCCATATGCCACAAGTCTATCTTCTTGTTATAATAAGTGTGGACCCAAATGATTTGCAAAGAGTCGTTTTTGGAACTGAGATCCCAAAGCAGTTTGCAAATGGCTTCTTGGTTATAGAGTTTAATGTTGATTAGATTGAGTCTCCCTGCACCCTTTGGCAAATATGCTTTTTCCCAAGCTACTAAAGCTCTTCTGGTGATGTTAGCTTCAGCAGACCATAAGTAACTTCTGTAGATTGATTCAATAAGCTTCATAATCTTTTGAAGGAGTACAAAAATCTGTGCCCAGTAAGCTTGTATCCCAAAAAGAATAGATTTGATTAGTTGCAAGAGACCTACATAAGAGAGAAATCTAGTAGTCGAACAAGTAACTCTTTGGAGCATTTTATCCACCAGTGGCCTGCATTGAGATATAGAGAGTTTTTTTTTTTTTTTTGAGAGTAGAACCCCCAAATACTTCACTGGTAGTGAGTCTTCCATGTAGCCAAGATGTTGAATGATAAGCCTCTTATCTGCAGATGATACACCCCCAAAATGTACCTAGCTTTTGCTCATATTTGCCCTCAAGCCTGAGGCACTCAGGAAATGGTTAAAATTTTCATGTAATAGCTATATTGAGATTATATCACCTCTAGAGAATAATAATAGATCATCAGCAAAGCATAAATGCACAATACCAAGTTTCTAACATCTGGGATGATAATTAAAATAAGGGTTTTCTTTGAGAGTAGCCAGTGTTCTATGCAGATACTCCATGACAATGGTAAACAAGTAGGGGGAGATTGGATCTCCTTGTCTGAGGCCTTTTCTAGCTGCAAAGGGTTCTAAGAATTCCCCATTGATGTTGATGGAGTAATGAACTATTGTAAGGCAAGGCATTATCCATCCCACCACTCTAGCAGGGAAGCCCATTTCTTTCAAAATCTTCTCTATAAACTCCCATTCAAAAGAGTCATATGCCTTTTGTAGATCAACTTTAATCATACATCTAGGTGAAATCCCCTTCCTAGTACTCCTTTAGTGAGTTCATGACTCAAGATGATATTGTCTACAATATGTCTCCCAGGTATGAAAGCTGATTGACTATTATTAACCACATCCCCAATCACCTTCTGAATTCTATGAGTCAAGACCTTAGAGATAATTTTATAAAGCACAGTACAACATGCAATAGATCTAAATTCTTTGATAGAGGAGAGAGATTTTACCTTAGGAACAAGTGTAACAGCAGCAATGTTTACCTCATGAGGCATATGATAAGTAGAGAAGAAATGCTTTACTGCTACAATAATTTCGAGGCCAAGAATATTCCATGATTGCTTGAAAAAATGAGCATTAAAGCCATCTCTACTCGGGGCCTTGTTATCATTTATATCAAATAGTGCTTGCTTGACTTCTTCATTTGTAACTTCAGCATTAAGCTCTGCTTGATGTGAGTAAGACAGTGTAGCCCCATGTCTCATGAGTTGAATATCAATACCACGCAAAGAAGGTGAAGAGGAACCCATAAGGTTTTTATAGAAAGAGAGCACTTCTTGCTTGATATCTTCATATTTGGTGAGTCTTCTACCCTGACTATCTACCAGTGAAGTAATGGTTCTTTTGTTCTGTCTATCAGCCATGATAGCAAAAAAGAACTTTGTATTTACATCTCCTTGTTTGACCCATGCAGCTTTAGATTTTTGTTTATGAACACTGTCAAGTAGCTTATTCCATTTATCCAAATCACTCAAATATTTCTTCTCTAGAACAACTTGATCTGCCTCATAAGTTGAATGGAGGGATTGTTGTATGACAGCTAGTGCAGATTTGATCTTCTTAATCTTTTTCTCAATAGAGCTGAAATTAGTGAGAAAAAGTTACTTCAAGGGATTCTTGCATTTCCTCATTTTCTTCCAAATTTGGCCTAGTGTGTGGGCAGGATACAAAGACCAGATTTGTTGAACAATAAGCTCAAAATCCCTATGCTGAGATAGAATATTGAGAAACCTAAAAGGCCTCTTCTTGTGTGTGGGACCCGGGAACGATCCCCCCCCTCGGGGGGAGGGAGGAAGGCGTCCCCGCATTACTGCATGCACATGGTGTTTTAGGTGTCGTAACCATTTTTATCATGTTTCATTCGGTTTATTTTGCAAGGTAAAGAAGTTGCCAACATGTTTTTAAAAACATGGAAAACGCGAAGGCATCGAACACGAATATCTAGAAAGATACCATGATCGAGCCAAATGCACCCTATTCTCGACATAGGGCGTGACTTCGTGTTGCCCAAAAGAGACTCGAGTTTGGGGATGTGAGATCTACTTAAATGGATCAAAGCTTTGTCATTTTATTCACTTGATGTCCAATATTTTGGCCTGATTTCTAGTTTATGTCTAGGTGATTTATGCACTCAACACGTAAAGGTGGTCGCTTTGATACTCATAAAAAATTTTGATTGGGTGAACCGAACCCATTTAGAGCCCATATCCATGAATGAAATCAATGAGTAAACCGCAAGTGTTTGTTGCATTGATTCCATTTAATACGTTTTACAAGTTACAAGCTTTGCAAAATAATAGATTAGGTGAACATAATTTATTTGGTGATGTTTAGCCAAGTGAACATGAGATTCAATTCGTGTTAGGTTTATTTAAATCTCAAGACAAACAAATTAAGCCGACAAATCGCATGACGAGTATTATCTAAGAGTTAATCATGATAATAAACATGTTATGCCAAAATAGAAAAAGAAATGATAAATGATAAAAAAGAGAACGTCACCAAAGTAGTGTGCCCTCGGGATAGCTCATTGGATTAGAACACCTTTTGCTTGAGTATGATATTGGCAAGATCTAGATTCTCGAAGGATGTAAAATGGGTGCTTGAGTGGTGTTTGATTTTGTGGTGTTTGGATGCGATTTGTGGAGCTTGGATGATTTGTGGTGCTTAGGTGTGTTTTGTGGTGGTTGGGTGTGATTTGTGGTGCTTGGGTGTGATTTGTGGTGCTTGGTTGTGATTTCTGATGAAGGTGGAGATGATTTTGGTGGTGTAAGGTTGAAGGAGGATGGTGATTGAGGTGTATTTAACTCTTGCTCTCTCTATTTGGGCATAGTAACCTTGCTTTAGCATTTTTATGATTAAGTGGGGAGTTCCCTCTAATAAATTTGGCTTGCTTGATCTTGGAACCCCTTGAAATGAAGGTGGAAGGGGGTTTATATAGTTCTAGGAAGTGAAAAATGGAAGAAAAGGGCATAAAATGGCACAAAAGGGCATGAAAGGGCACGAAACGGGCAAACCGGGCACTGAAATGCCCTGCCGGACAAGTCTGCCCTGGTTGTCGGGCACTGCTCCGCCCGGTTGACCGGTCTGGCGGTGGGGAGACCGGTTGATCAGTCTAGGAGACCGGTTGACCGGTCTCAAGACCGATTAGCCGGGCGGAGCTCCGGGTAATAGGTGGGGAAATTTTCCCCGGTCTCGCGTTTTGGGTACATTTTGGGATGCGGAGGACCATTTTTTGGAGCGTGTGATTGGTCAAGATGATTTTCGGGAATATTCCGCAGGTCACGTGTCGGGTTTTGGACCCATGGGGCCGGTTCAAGCTCGATTTTGGGATGAAAACTTCAAATGCTCATAACTTTTGATCCGATACTTCGATTTAAGATCCGTTTGAAGTTCTGTAAATCTTAGAGCAAGGTTACAAGATGAGAGGAAAATTTATGAAAGAGGAATCAAGGTTGAGATCTTGGCTTTGGTGTTCATCATTTTCAAGTCGGATATCGTTATTGTAATCGGGCGGGTCGAGTACTTAAGAGACACCGATTAGAGTGTTTACAGAAGCCCCCACTTTGACTGAGCTCTGGGGAAGAGCGAAAGTCAAAGTAGTCTGATACCCGCCTGGGATGGCGAGTCTGTATTGTTCTTGGGAAGGGACATGTGTTAAAGTGGTTAGACACCTGTTGAATGAGAGAAACAAATTGGGTTTCGTTCTCTCAGACTACTAAAAAGGTTTGTTGAAAACATGTTTTGTAAATACCGAGTAAAATCGGGTTTAATGTGTGTTGAGGTGAATGTCCACCTGTTGAATGAGAGGAACAAATTGGATTTCGTTCTCTTAGATTGCTGAAAAGGTTTGTTGAAAACCTACTTTGGTGAAATACCAAGTAAAATCGGGTTTGATGTGTTAAGGTGTGTATCCATCTGTTTAATGAGAGGAACAAATTGAATTTTGTTCTCTCAAACCGCTAATAAAAGGTTTGTGGATAAACCTATTTTTGTGAAATACCGAGTTAAATCGGGTTTTGTGTGCTTTAAAAATGCGTTGGTGACGCTTCACTGGGGAAGGGTTAAATGCTTTGTGAATGTTGAGTCATGTCGGGCGCTTCACTGGGGAGTAAATGAATTTTGATTTTGTAAATACCGAGTTAAATCGGGATTTTATTGATAAATCACTTGTTGAATGGAAGAGACGGATCAACCACCGCTCTCCCAGACTGCTTAAAGAATTTTGTAACTGGTTTTTCACTTGTTGAATGAAAGAAATGGATGGACCACCATTTTCTCAAACTGCTAAAAAGTTGTAAAAAAAAGTGAGTTGTCACTTGTTGAATGAAAGAAATGGATGGACCACCATTCTATCAAACTGCTAAAATTTGTAAAAACATGTTTGGTGTTTAAGTGAGTTGTCACTTGTTGAATGAAGGAACCGATGTGCTATCGCTCCCTTAGACTGCTAAAGGGTTTTAAGAGAAAAAGGTTGTCGGAAAACATGCTGTGTAAGTAAGGAGCCAAGTCGGGTTTAAGGAGCTTTCGTTTGAAAATTTTGTTTTGAAAGTACCGATCCAAGTCAGGTTTAACACTCCACGAGGGAGGCAAAAAGATTTGTAAAAGTAACCCCCCTTGACGGGGATGCTTTCATCTCGGAGTTCGCTCGTGCTCATGCTTTAAGAGTATGACGCTCTTTGTTTAAAGGTATTTGCTTTGATAGAGTAGGGTGCTTTATTCTTCGATTGTCCTTGCTTGATGGAGAGCTCTCGAGGCACACGAAGAGTATCATGCATGGAGTGTAGATAATGTGTGCGATGTACGAAAACAATATGCACGGAGCATGTAGTGATAACATGAAGCATGAATGACGTATGATAAGCACGAATCTTGCATTAAGGATCGACCATGTGAATGCGAGATGATACTAAGGACGGACCTTGTGAATGCGAGATAATGCTAAGGACGGACCTTGTGAATGCAAGATGATGCTAAGGACGGACCTTGTGAATGCGTGATGATGCTAAGGACGGACCTTGTGAATGCGAGATGATGCTAATGACAGACCTTTGTGAATGTGTACGTGTGACGTGGGACGAACCCGACTAAGTGTTTGTGCGACATGGGGCGGGCCTGTGAAGTGCTCATGTGATATGGGACGGACCCGTGAAGTGATCATGTGCTATGGGACGGACCCGTGAAGTGATCATGCGACATGGGGCGGACCTGAAAAAAGTTTTTATGCCATACGGGACGGACCCAACAAAGTGTTTATGCAATATGGGGACGGACCCAAGTGAGGATGTGTATGTGATGCTAAATAGGATGTTAACGTATGCAAGGTGTGGAGTATGCGATGTGTATGGGCCTTCGAAGTGATGAAGGGTACTAAAATGTTATGCAATGCACAAGCTCCATGCGACTCGACCATGAGGTGATGATGCAAGAAGGATGCAATGCAAGAATGCAATGTTGGGGGAAGACGGACTTCTACATATGGTATGATGGAAGATATATGCAATGTTGGGGAGACGGGCTCCAAGTGATAGACGATTCTTGATTTTTGAAGAAATTTCATGCCAAGCGTCCCTCGAAAACTGTGATTGTCATGAGGAGCGATGGTGCCATGGAGGCGAAGAAGGGGCCCCCGCTTTGGAGTGGGGTGACCAATGCTTGTAGTGTCTTCAAGTGTGCAAGACCTTGAGTCGAAGGATGACATTGACTCATGGTTGAAGGGATCGAGGTGCCCCTAGTTTGAAATGGATTCGTGAAGTACCTCGTATGCGCAAAGGCAGAGGATGCTTCGAAGGAATCATTAATCTAGAGGTGCTCTTTTTTCAAAGATGGAAGCCCCCACTTCGGAGTGGGGTAAACAAGCACGATGTGTCTTGAGATGGGTGGCCTTGCACTATAGGACTCAGGTTCCGTGAAGGTTAATGAACCATGATAAAAGGGATGAAAGCCCCCCAGTTTGGAATTGGTAGCCCAGATGGTGCATTAGGTGGGTGTTAAAGAATGCTAGTGACTCGAGATATGATGGCTGCAAGAGCTCGAGTTTTGAGTGCTAAGACTGATCCGAGGTAGAGAGTCTCGGGTGTAAGTGTGTTGTTGTGAAGGAAATTTGGCTAAGTGCTAGAAAATGAAAATATAGGCATTTTGTGGGAAACCATATCAGGTTTGCAAGTTCAAATCCAAGTCCTAGGCTACACGAAGGGCTAAATCACAGGGATGCCAAGCCCTTAAAATTGTGAGTTTCCTTTAGTGGGTGATCCCGTAGGACCTTTAGAAGACTTATGTAACTGAGTGATTATTATGCCTAGGCCTCATGTAGATTACCTACGTATCCAATGTGTAGTCAGGCCGACGTAGTTCATGGACTTGTGTTTGCTTGTGCCCTCAATTTTGCCTAGATCATTGTCTTGTGTGATCGTCCAGCAGGCTTGCCAATTTTGCCTAAGCCATTTTGAGTGTATGGACTTAGCCGGCGATTGATGCTCTAAGTTTTGCCTAGGTCGCCCTTGCATGTTTTCGGCCTAGCAGGTTGCTCTTTTTGTATTTTTGCCAAGGTGGACACACCTTTTGTGATCATACCTTTAGGAGGACTTTGTGATTGTAATATTGGGCTAAGGTGTGGGTTGTCAAATAAGGGGATATTAAGGCTCAAAATTCCCGTGGTAAAGCCCCTAGTTTGTTTGGTGTCACTCCTTGTTTTGAGAAGGTGTAATCCTCATTTTTGTTTTGTTTTGTTTTTGCTTTGGGCTTTTGCCTCTTTTGCTTTTCTCTCTTTTTTCTTTTTGTTTTTTGTTTTTTGCTTTTGAATGTCCAACTTCTCTCATGGAAAGTGACACAGTTGCACACCCCCTAGTCGCGAGGTTAAGGATTGATGTGGTTTGAAAAATGAAAGGCGATGTGTTTAAACTCAAATTGGTTGCAAATAGTGTTTTGTATTGTGGGTGAAAGAAGTATAATGTAGGGTGCCAAGTTGAATGCCTCATGTCCTCGTTATGATCTTAAAGGTGTGTATCACTTGTCTTTTATTTTGCTTTTTGTTTTGGCCCTTCTCAATTAGTCTTTTAAGGTCCTTTATAATGTGTGATCATGTCTATCAACTCAGATTTATCATTGGATTCGAAATCATGGAGATGTAAAGAAAAGGCTCATTTCATTGAATGTAAAGGAAAACATTACAAGGCATGAAAGAAAAGGACTTAGACTCGACAAATGAAAGAAAGGTAAAGGACTCTCTAACATTGGTTTTGGTTTATTGGTTAATATAATCTTACTCATTTACCAAAAAAAAAAAAAAAGGACTCTCTAACATGAACTAGACTCAAACGCTCTAAACTCGGGGCTCATGCAGAAGAGATGATGCCATCATCAATCAAGTCTTGGATCTTGTGGCTTAGATGCATGCATTATTCGGTGTAGTGGCCGTTCCCTTGATGGTAGCCGCAATATGCCTTGGGGTTCCAATTTTTCCCTCTTTTGATGGGGCCCGGTGTGGGACCGATTGCCATGATAAGGCCTTTTTCGAGTAGCTCTTCGAATACTTGCTCTTGTGGTAGGCTAAGAGGTGAGTATGTTCTCTTGGGCCTTGTCGTGATGTAGTTGACCGGAGGGGGAGGATTTTCATCATCCGAGCTATCATGAGATTCATGCCCCTCGTCTTCTTGGGTGAAGAAGTCGTGAGTGATGGTCGGGTGTTCCTGGGTCATTGAGTTGGGAGTAGGTACTAATGGCTTGGTATTTCAAAGGCTAATAGTATCTCGGGTGGAGATTTTTGATGAGTAGCCTCACTTGCTCTTTCTCGTAGGTACGGTCAATCATTTCGGCTACCTTAGTCCTCCACCGTTTGACAAAGTTTGTGAAGGTCTCGTTGTCTTCTTGCCTTGTGATTTCAAACTCTGTTAGAGTCATTGGTGGGATGACGTTGTCATAGTAGCGAGAGATAAACAATATAGTGAGGTCCTCCCACTTTTGGATCTTGTATGGATCCAGATTAAAGAACCAAATCCGTATGGGTGTTTCCAACGTTTGGGGAAAGATGTGCACATAGATGGATTTGTCGACGCCCCTTAGGCTTAGAGCCATAGTGAATGCCCTTAGATGGTCTTGAGGGTCGTCGGTGCATTTGAAGATAGGTACCTCTTGTATGGAGAACCTTTTCGTGAGTATGCCCTTGATGTTAGGGGTCACCTCTTAGGTGTTGACTAAGAAGTCACCGAAAATTTGGGTCTTGCTCATGACTTTCTCGATGTGGGCTAGCTTAGCCTTGAGGGTCTTGACCTCTTCACTCT
>BSSO01004154.1:0-15033 GCA_030267885.1 Mesembryanthemum crystallinum
GGACTTCCTGCAGGAAGTTCTACTTCCCATGTTCAACCAAACAAATATTGATACTTCCCAGGAACTTTTAATTCCGGTGAAATACAACTTCATGGGAATTACTACTTCCCGCATTGAACCAAACGACCACTAGATTACATCGAAGTAACGCATAAATAATTACAGAACAATAGTGATCCTCATATCCAGCTTCTAAACAATCAATGACTATGTAACGATGCTAACACAACGCAAGTGAAGCCCTATAATGCATTCCAAATTGAGAGCATGATATGGCAAAACAATTCAAATAACGGGCCTTTGCTGTAACATACCCCTTTATCATGGACACATAAGCCTGACAATGTAGGGAAAACGATTGCAAATCGATGCATGCCTTACGCGAAATTGGATTGAAATTCAGGGGAAGCACATTGAAGTGGGGGAAGAGAAGAGGACAAAACTGTGATTAAAACTTCTGCTGCATTTGATATCACACGATGTAGGCAAAATTTTGGGTATACCATCATAGCCTTCATTCCCTAGTTTTTGACCCCCCTTGGGCCACTGGAGGTTATCCCAAATACCCATGATCCAAAATAATATCATAGGCCTTCGCTGTGCATAGCAGGGGAAGAGCAATATATATCTTTTTCTTTTCATCATTCCATTACCCTACCTCCCACCAATTTTTCTCTTTCCTTGTCACATGGTACTATGGTAGGTCATTTGAGCCAAGAGGGGCATGTCGAGCACCACTCGGTAGAAAGGAGAAGAACATAAGAACTCTTCCATCATCACATGCGTAGTCATTTGATCTAAAAGGCAAGTAACAATCAATTTTTTGGGCATTCTGTTGGGGGATTCTGACAGACAACAGAGAACCAAAGTATAGGAAACAGACACATAGGTGATGTAAGTTCCGAGTTGTTTATTACAAGTGAAAATAACATCTTTCCCTTTCGTGTTACCATGCAACCACGTGGAACTAATCCAATTAGGACCTTTATGTAAACAAAAAACGACTGACCACGCCTCAGAACTCGGATAAAGGTTATTTTCATGGACTCATAATGATATGTGATCAAAATACCTTTTGTCATCATGGGCCTTCAACATACATTGAATACAAAAGGAACATGTCATTGCACAAAGAAATAAACAGCATAGAGAAGTTAATAGTACTAATGACAAAAGCTCACCATAATAATCTCAAACAAAGGGAGGGGCTTTAGAAAGATATCAGTTGCCCATGAGCATGCAAAAGTATGAGACTATATACTTCAAAATGAGAGAAAGCATATATCAATAGGAAATGAGACATCTCAAAGAGCAGAATCAGAGCAATATAAAACTCAGCAGACATATGTGAATAGCATATTGCTTCCAAACTTAAAATTCATGTACAAATACATAATTCCAACACAAAGGTACTAATATCATACGAATAAAGAAATCACCTGTTCACATCTGAGGAAGAAGAGCCGATTTTCCTTCGACAGAATTGTGTCTGAACTCTTGCAGCCATTGCAAATTACATACTCATCTGCAACAACACAAACCATTAGGTATAGCCGTATAGAAGAAACGGAATGAAAGAAAGCAAACTGTAGGACATCCATGAACTGGGTAACAGCCAGTCTCCCAGCCTTGATAATATTCTACGGAACAATTTATATGATTGACAAATGATACAAGTCCAAACAAAGCAGTTTTTTACAAGCTTCCAAAATATATGTCCAAGTAACAAAGGCTCACTCCCTAGATTTTTCATCCCAATCTCATTATTTGAGCTAATGCCCAACACCATCTCACCTTTGGAGCAAACAATTACAGAAGCACAATTCACTGCCACCAGGCAGTTGAATCGACAGAAATACATAACAGTAACTAGAGAAAACTTAGATGTTATTCTCTCTGGAGATTCTGATAGACGGTGGAGAACCAATGTATACCAAAACGGTCCAAAAGCACACATAGCATTGAAGTTCCAAGTTGTTTATTACAAGAAAAATGATAACTTGCTCTTACATGTTACCATGCAACCAAGTAGTTCTAATCCTCAATGAAGCTTTCTAAGAAAATAAAATAAATAAAAAAAGACCGTGACCTGGCCTCAGAACTCGGATAAAGGTTTTTTCATGGACACATAATGACGTGTGATCAAAAATACAATTGTCATCATAGGCCTTCAACATGCATTGACTTCAAATAGAAAAGTCATAGCACAAAAGGAACAAACAACATAGATAGAAAGTTGAAACTACTAATGACAGTAGAAAAGGAACTAAAGCTCCCCATAATATCTAGTTTGACAAAAAAAAAACACTAGGTTGGCTTCAGTAGAGGTCATGATATAACCAAAGGTCCTCTAATTATAATGTCAAGACGTCAATGTAAAAAAGGACATAAATGCTGCTACTGGTGCACAAAATCATATTCATGCAGCGGTTGATTTCCACTAGGTAAAGTTCAGCCAATACTTTGCTCTTACTCTCTGGCTCTGATCAACTCATTTCAGTTCAATAAGAAAACAGTAGGAACTTACTGATATATCTCCTCAGAATCCCTTCAAAATTCTTTGGGGCAAATCTTCCCTTCACCACCAATCTCTGTTGTCCATCAAGAGATCCACTTGTTCCCAATTCTGCTAGTAAAAAGGTCATGACATGTTCTGGTTGCCTATGCATCCTGAACATAAATAAACAGAACAAAATGCTTAATAGAATGAGGTTGTCTCCCTTGCAAGTTCCTAAACTGACAACAAAACGTAACTTGAGTAAAACTAATTTAATTAACAGGAACAACCAACACCATGTTAACTCAGAAGGAAAAATCAGATTAACGTAAAGACAAATTCCTATCAATCAAAAAATGCGATGACTGTTGTTGAGAACATGACTATTATCAAGTCACTGGAATTTCACCTTAAGTTCCTAATGCACAGAATGTGTCTCAAAAGATAACATTGAAGAATGCATCATCACCAAAGATTAACAAAATCAAGGACAAAGAAGGAAATTAGGGATGCATCAGGAAAAAGGGGGGAGGGATGGGAAAGAACATCAAAGGAATGTACTCAGGTCAATGATATCAAGGGCAATCATGAAAGGGAAGATAGTAATTATCTGTAGGAGTCATCAATTGTGTAAGAATTTCAATCTCATTTAGACACTCAAAGAGCTCAACAACAGTAAAATAATAACAAAACAAAGTCTCGATCCTAACTTACATGTCAAAATATAGGATTCAAAGAAAATAAAATACCACTCCTCTGAGTCCTCTCTGTATCTCGATGATGACCACCACCCATAAATAGAAACAAAAATAGAGACAGAAATCTAAAGAATGTAAACCCAAATATCCTCAATGAAGAATACCAGTAGAGTATACCAATTCAGATTTAACAACTGTAACTATGAAAAGCAGAATACCAATTCATGGAAAACAACTATAACAATACCAAAAACAAAACTGTAGCCACAAAAGAAAATAAGAGGTTAAAGGGAAGAGGATAGAAAAGGATAACGATTTCTAGGCATACGTCTTGCAAAGATCCATAAGGTTCACAAAAACTGTTTTCTTCGTGCCTTCGCGCAGCACTTGTGGGGGTCTCATAACTGTCCTACGTCTGTCTCCAGCGAGTTCTGGGTTGTTTTCACGAAGAATGTTGAAAACCCTTCCAAGAAGCTGAACATCATAGAAAAAAGCATAATGCGTTACACAATAACCAATGATGCAAACATATGTAATTAAATTTTAACATATATATGGTTAAGCAAACACAGAATAGAGAAAGATTAAAAGCTAAGCGAAAGATGCACAGAAAACATATCTACATGTTGACCATGTAAGGACGCAATTGGTTGAAAGGCCCCATAATTTTCTTCCAATCGTCTTTTAAGGTGAAATACCACTATTTCTAGAAGCTAATGGGAAGAGCAAACAAAAACATGGCAGAGGCCAAGCAGGGCAGCAATCCTCCAATACATTTGACATGCATTATAAGGCAAGAAGCAACAATATTAAATATCTAAAAAAAAACAAAATTGACCAATAGTTGACATACCCACATCGAGCCACGTCACAAGTTGAAGTAAACATGACAACTTGTAGGCCAGTTGTTCAAAAATCATAATTTCATGAATATCATGAAAGATTATCTGTTTCTTTTCTTCTTCTTCTTTATTCTCGGGTTGCAATCTCGGGGGAGGGGGAAAAACTCATGAAACTGTACACTAATTCTTGCACCTCGGAAGTTGCTAGTAAGCACGGTTTGCATTCTGATAGAAAGAAACAAGCCATGTCGATCCTACGGTGACACAATCCGTAAAATTTATCACACCAAACCAACAATGCTCAAATGAGTAAGCATCCAAACCAAAAAAAAAAAAAAAGTTATTGGGCAAAAGATCTAAGATCCATTGGCATAAAAGAACACAATTGTACCTAAACCTGAAAGTATCAGGAAAACAAAGCATAATATAAGTAGAGAAATGAGAAAGTATCATTCTGACCTCCTCATATAGATAATCTCGGTCTGTTCCTTCCCAAGGATAACGAGGCTGTTCTGGCTGCAAATCTATCCCCTCCCCATCTTCATCTTCTCCGAAGGGGTCTAAATCAAAAACCAATACAGAAACCAAAATTTTACTAAAAGCTCACCCTTACAGTTGAAAGAAAATTTATATCATTAGTAATAGAAGATAAATTAAGAAGGCAGCCTCTGTCCAACTGAAATAGAAAATTTAATTTCTGATAAATCTTACCATCCTTCTCTTCACCGGCGTCTACAGTATCATCGCCTGACAGATTATTTTCAACCTACATAGACAACCTTTTTGTCAAAAACTATCCAATAGATAAAAAGTTCTCTACCAGTGCAGTAACATTAACACTAAGGCAGCATAGTGCAACTTACAGCCTTCTTCTTCTTTTTCTTCAAGCCAGCAAAGGAATTTTCAATCCCATCAGTTACTACACAAATGAGCAAACAAATTCTACAGTGAGCATTGGTCACACATCAAACCATGGTAAGAAATATTTCGTCAACTAGACTTATATCACCAATACAAACTCTATTTTACTTGATAGAGAAAGTATTTAAAAGCTTCTCAATCCGCATTATGAAGCTCCAACACCTCAAAATGTTGGAAATGAGCAAACCACTTTTGGTAAACTATGATTTTAGAAGCTTATTGCAAAACAATAATTTTCAACATGGTACCCTAGAAAGGAGAAAAATCAACATATACCTGACAAGTTTTCTGTTTTCTCGACCAGATTATCCACAGGTTCGTCAGCAGGATCTTGAATAACAACCTTCTTCTTCTTCTTTTTCTTAGAGGGATCAAATGGTACTACCTGAGAAATAGAAAGAACTTTAACTAAGAAGACAATTCAAGTCCCCATCCTAGCGACCAAAAAGATACCTGTTTACCCTACTTATACAGCTATTCTAAGGAAGTCACATAATAATGTCTATATCCCAAACTCTGCTCCATTTGAATAGTTACATTTTACATAAACATCGTCATATTCCCATGAATTCCCACATTAACCACCATACCAAAACTTCAATGCCTCTCACTGTCTCATAAGGCCCTGCAGCAGCAGGGTATTAAGGGTCAAACACTCATGATCTTCACCATGTGCTGGCGAAGACGCTAATCAAGATAACAAGCAGATTGAAATTTGGATATCCAGTCACTGGCATGCTATAACAATAAGAAGTACAGGAAATATTATAGAAACACTTGAATATAACTTTCGTAATCCGAAGCTGAAGATTGCCCAATAGTGACTCTATATAGGTCATATTCCACAATATCCACCTAATTCAATAAGAGCTTATAGTGTCACGCCGACTGCCAATCTCAGGAATTGGGGACAAAATCAACCTTTCTCAAATACCACATAAAATTAGGGCACAAATAATGTTGTTGCCTAACCCAAAACCTATATACGCAAAACGAAGGTGTTCCTTAACAATCATAAATCATGGAATTTAATTAGGGTTCAATCTCAGAGAAGTGTGAAAAATACAACGGAAAAGAATAGAGAGAGAAGAAATACCGCACCTCAGGAATCTCATCTTCTAAACCCATGATTTCTGATTTCTTCAACCTACAGAGAAATTAGGAAAAACAAACCCTAAATAGGGTAAGAACTTGCTCGAATTGAAATCTAAAACTCAACAAAGATTTGTAGAAACGAAGAGAGAACTAAAGAAACGCACAAAATAGACAGAAAAGAGATCTGCTCGAACGGCGGCTAAGAGAAGCGGAGAAAACCCTTGTTTTGCTGGTTTGGTTTCAGGTCGCCTGCTCAAGTGTTTGGGTCTGTGTCCGAGTCTGGAGCAGCACGAATAAAGGTAGGTCTAATGGTACGGGAGGAGGTGAGGTTTGCTTGGGTAACAAGAATTCTAAACATTTTAAATAGGAAAATTTTCATTTTGATGCTTTGATATTTGGTGTAATAAAAAATTGGTATCCTGATATTTGACTAATTCCATTTTGGTGACTTATCATTTTAAAAAATATTTCATTTTAGTGAGTTGACCTAGCTTCGTTAAGTAGACCGTTAGCACAATCACTATCAAAAAGTGTACTAAAATCAGAAAAATAGAAACAAATCTAATATTTGAAACCCCTAATTCAAAATGAGACAATATACTTTCCCAAATCATTTCCCTCTCTATTTTCGATAACGATCATCGTGAAAAAAACCCCAGTGTGTTTCTTCCTTTGTGAACTGGAAACTTGTGGTCGCTGAAACTCCATTAGCTGAAATTCCCTCAGTTTGGAACCTCAATTAGTTTAATATTTGAAAAATTGAATGAGATAAACTTGATACTTAGAGTGAGAAAGTTTCAAAGTTGAGAAGAGATATGTTTTTATTTACAATAACGGTCAACTTCGCGAATTTAGGTCAAGTCACTAAAATGAAATATTTTTTAAAATGTCAGGTCACCACAATGGAATTAGTCAAATGTCAAAGCACCAATTTATTATTACACCAAATATCACGGTATCAAAATGGAATTTCCTTTTAGATATCGTTAAGCACATAAGCTTTTCTATTATTTTAAAGAAGTTTACTAGGCCTTTTTTGAATGGACGCAAGGTAGACTGGACAAAGTCTCATGAAAAATTGATCTCAGTTTTTTTTTTTTTTTTTTTTTTTGGATCACCCTTTACTTGCTTTAGTATTTAGATAGTGTCTACTTAACTTACATACTGAACAAAAGTTAAATAAACATGCAAGGGACCATTGTTTGATGTCAAACTTATATTTTGTCTTTTTCGGTAAGGGCTAAAAGGATCTTTGAGGAGTCAGTCTAGAATTTAACTGACAGCCAATTCCTAGTTCTAAGATGTTACCGAGTAAAATTGCTCCTTGGATTCAACTTGGATCGTTGAGCTGCTTAGGACGGTATCTGGCCCTCCTTCTATCTTGATGCCCAACATAATGTTGAATGCTACCCAACCACACCCTGCTCTCAGAGTCTTTTTATGCCATGGCCCGTCGATGACGATCCTAATCCGTGAAAAATGGAAGTTGCTACAAGTGATAATGAGACACTGGGAGATAGGTGGTGGCTAGTCAATGCTTGTATCTATTGTGCGTTGCTCCCCGCGTGACTTGAAGACCACACTCTCGTCGTTTAAAACCATAATTTCCCTTGTGATATCGAAGAGTCTGCTTGGATGTGGCGCCCTGTTCTTGAAAACAACATCATTCCTGAAAATCCAGATTGCCTAGAGGTGATGCAATGAAGTAGATAACCCCAACTCCTGAGTGGTCGTTCTCTCTATTAGAGAGAAGATTGATTGTTTAAGTGATCCATGAATTGAAGGGGGTTGTTTGATTTGCATTGATATTAAGCCTAGATCGCCTGCTCTCCAAAACCTTTTGATGACGTTACATTTCCTAAAAAGATGGTCAATTCGGTTTGAGCTAGGCAAACGGGGCATTGACTGTCAATCTGAATACCACGGCGCCTAAGGTTGTTCGTAACCGCTATTGCGTTAGCAAGAAATTTCCAAAGGAACAGCTTCCATTTGAGCAAAATTGTGAGTGCCAACCTGCCCAGATTTTGTAACTTACTACACTTCCCAGGAGATTAGGTAAATAGTTGAGTGATGTCTAGTTTTTGTAATTTGAGGAGAAATAAGTTGAATGAATCAAAATTTAACTGAATGCCGCAGAACTGATTGAATGAATACAATGAATGGGAGAAATAATAAACTGTAGTGTTATGTAGAATATGAACTACGAAATGAAGTAATGAACTCAAGGCCTATCCTTTATATGAGTATCATGTAATGCTTATAAGAAACTTCAACCGCTAGCCATATGAAATGAAGAAATCAGCTCGAACCCAGTGCTGTCAAAAATATACTACTAGATCGTTAAGACCTTCAGTTCTCAGTCAGAAGCAAAAATGAAGATGTAAATCTGTACATATATAAGATGCAAATGACAGCACACATTAAAATTAAAGACAATGTACATAATTGCAATATATACATGTCAATGAGTACGCGCAAATGCAAGGTGCTTTGAAACTGATTTCAATCGTGATACAAAAATGCACAATGGGAAGAGAGGGGAGCGGAGGGCTTATGTCATCATCTCGTCCTATGGTTACCCTCAAAATCTTCTCACAGCTATGCCGGCAATGGTTCTTCCATAACTGTCAAAGAACAGTCGTGACATATCAGTTCAGTGCTTGATCGAGGATGGAAACGAAGGAAAGATTGTACAAGATAGCAAAAAATAAGAGACAAGGAAAGCGGAAAAAATGAAACAAATAGCGTAAATTTGCGGACTTTGAAACAACACCACATCAATACTGACGGTAAAGAAATATGTTCGCAGAGAAAATTCCTGACTCAAAGGCTCTTTTCATTTCATTTTATTGTTTCCATACTGCATTCAGTTCCTTTGAGTTTTATTTCCTTCCAACTTTTTTCTCTCACATATTACCATTCATTTAGTTTACTTCAATACATTGGTGTTCAGTGGGAATGAATAGAGTCTGAGTGCAACTTGTGGGGAAGAGANTCTCAGGAACTTTAGCCGAATCCTCATTCACATCGTCAGCAGCAATATGTGAAGCAACGGGGGCCTTGGTAGGAACATCAGGTAGCTCCAACTCCTCTTCCTCTTCAGGGGCAGGCACTGCAGCTGGAACTTCAGGCAGATCTTGCACAGTGAGCTGCACAAACAAGAGGAATGCTTCTATCAGATAAGATGTGATTGTAAGTTTATAACAACCTAGAGAAGGCTCGAATTCAAAATGCAATAATAAGGGTTAGATGACTAAACCACATCTTATAGGGCTGCAAAAGTGCTAAAACTCTGTTAATGACATAGTGCCCGGTTATATGGCCCAAGCTGGCTCAGTACAATAACCATCAAATGTTCTTCAGTATTAATGGAGCAGAAACAATATATGCAGTTAGAATAAGTGGATAGCCTAGCCGGAGAATGGAGATGTATCAATCACAAGTTACCACAACTCTTTGAGTTTCTGATGATACTCAGAACCCATGGCTGAGAACATCTACATTCAGGGGTTGGCATCCAGCTATTCAGGGTTCCATTTGTAGAACCAAAAAACCCAAAAAAAAAAACAAAAGGCTTATCTTTTACAGCTGACTCAAATCATGTAGGGTCCTGCATACCTGGATATTCATTTCCTTTTCTCAACTTCTTCCCTCAAGTTGGGTACCATGTACATCCTGGTACTTGTCCCTAGGCATTCTGATTCAAGTGCATGAAAGAAATTGAAGTACAATGTGCTGAAATATATGTCAATTATGAATAGCTTCAGGCAACCTTCTCTCCGCTTTCTTCGTCTGAGTGTATCTGTGTCGCTGAAAAGCATGTTTGGCCTAGCTTCATATTTGGAACTTGTGCTTATTGGACCCCTAGGAAATGTTTTTAGCTTCTTAGAAGCTGAAGGGGAGGTGGAGGAGATGGTGGCCTGGTGGGGTAGACTGTAAGGGAAAATAGAGCCAAACACACTCTAAAGCTCCTTACATCATAATTATGCAACTAGATTTCCACTTCTTGTGAAGTGTCGTGCTTTTTCTTTAACTATTTCAAAGGAGGCTTGATGCTTGAAGAATGTCAGTACCCAAGGAAGCTTTAGAATTAAACTAGGAGTATGCAAGTCTTCTAAGTAGCCTCTACTCATGTTCAACAACGAGAGCCAGATGTAAAATAATTCATTCCCACACCTTTGTTCAATTTTGATAACAGACATCCAGAATCATTCCATGCATAGACCGTAATCATGCTCTTCAAGACATGCATGAAAGCATGGCTCAAGTTTGCCAGATAGGTGAAGGTCAGGGAGGGATGTCCAAAAAGTATCTCTATCTCAAGTATCCTCCTATACACTTGTCAAATGGAGTATCATAATAAGGAAAAAGTATAATCATTATGGGATGTTACCCTCGTCGTAGACCTTTTTCACATATATCTCAATGTCTGAACTCCATCCACATCCAAATATCATAACTTTGAAGTATAATCATTATGGGATCTTATCCTCTTCGAATCTTTAGAGAGCACACTACCTACTGAAATTCTAAATAAACCTCCTGCATTTGATTTTTCATTCCGCTTGGGGTTTATAAGATCTGAGGGAACATTATATGAGATTTCTAGTATCGTACACACGGAGAGCTGCATTCCATTTTACTAAACTAGAGGAGGAAAGCCAGCTTGTTTTGTAATAATTTTTAACATTATACAGCTGGCTTTATCTAAAAGTCATCCAGCAAATAAAAGATATATAATCCACTAACTTGCTAAATTAAACACACTTAATTTACTGCCAATAAAATCTTTGATACCAGATCTGGTCAGGGACAACTGGACAAGTATCTTAATGAAAATATACCTGTGCTTCAAGGTTCTCAAATTCGGCTAAAACTTCCTCTTCATCTTCAGCAGATAGTTTCTCCCCTAAAATAGCATGTATCTCCTAAAAAGCCAGATCAGAGGTATCATTAATAATAGAAAATATACTACTCTCCAGAAAAAATGGAGGGCGGGGGAAGCAAAATACGATGTCTCAAATAGTTAGCCAACTGAGATGCACGAAACATATTTTGATTGATCAATAAGTAAACCAACCAATATGCCCATAATGCACCATGTAGTGGGTAAAGATTCATTAGCTACAGCTGAACAGAAGCTGTGGGATTTATAACCGATAGTACTGAGACCATATTGCTTTCCCCCAAACCCCTTTTCTTTTCGTTGGTATCCATGTAGCTTTCCAAGTTCCCTATGATTTATATTATTTTCACAGAGTAAAAGCTACCACACATGACAGGCCAACATATCATCATCAAATCCAAACATGAAGCTAGACAAAGCTCTCATGATAACAATGCCAATAACACAAAATAGAGACTAATAACCAAGAACACTGAAAAATATAATAATAATATAAGTGCTCCAATCTTCATAATCTGGTGAATAACGACCTCTACTCCATTATAATCAAGTGGGAAAACTAAGAACCTTTGACATAAAACAAGTGGCATTGACTACACAATCAAGACATGCTCAGTGATTGAGAAGCTTTATTACTTTATTTCTTTTGTTTGTATGAAAACTTCTTCCTGTTTTGTAAGCTAGTATATTGTTTCAATCAATTTCTGTCTTCTATCCCTAAGCTCAGCAATCAGGCAATAGCACTACATGAATTTCACAACCAAAGAAAATAAATGAAAAGAACCGCACATCCTGATAGGCTTTAGCTTCAGCAGTATCATCCATCAATTTCTGAACATCATCCAGGTTTATCTCACTTTGAATTGCTTTCATTGCAACATTTCCTGCCTGCAAACTGTCAAAAACAGCCTTCTGCTTGCTTGCTAGTTCAATATCTGCCAACTAAAACAAATAAAATATGTTAACTACCTAAAGCAAATTGTGTTCAAAAGAGTAACATAAGTACTTTAAACTGGCAAAAAAAAAGCAAAGAATTATAAAAGTAAAAACATAATGAAGAACCAGAGCACAAGTTGGCTTTATTCTTACTTGCTGCTCAACATTAATCAGCCAAGCATCAACTTTCTGCAGCAGTTCTTCCTGCACCTTCTTCTTCTTCAATGCGAGCAAGGCTCTGTCTTTTTTCTTATCACGAATCAAGTCCCGAGCAGCTTGCTTTTCCGCTTCAATGACAGCATCAAGCTGAAAAACAATAAAATTTATCCATAAGATAATCATGATGGACCTAGATGTGACTTCAAAAAAAGTGCAAGATTAAACAACATACATGAGGTGCTTAACATTAAAAACAGGCTATAGCACATTAATCAATGTAACAACAGCCATATACTAGGCCAAATTTGTAGCATGTAAATTTATGAATTTTCAAATTTATTTTGAATGATTTTATCACCAATTTTTAAGGTCTAAATAACATAAAAATATCCATGTTCCAGAATAAACAACATACTTGTCAATAACATAGATTTTAAGTTCTGCGCAACAAACTTAGATGTGCAAGCAATTAAGGGTAAGCTGTTACTGTTCAAGGAATGCCAACTATTATCTTTATGTAGAGGTAGATGTCAAAAGCATATAATAGAGGCACCAACGATCCATCAAGATGCTACTAAAGAAATATTTATATAATTAGTATGACAATGCCACATACCCATCCCCTAGGTTGAAGGGAGGATGGAAAGTGAAGATATAAGCTATGTTCTTACTTTAAATACCGCCAAGGCATCAAAAAGACAGTACATCTCATGTTGCAACTTGCATCCACCTATATTAATATGAGCAAAACTGCAGATGTTACTTCTATTAATTCCTTGATTTGATTGCTAAAATAATATATACTCTCCCTTTTTTCTGGGAGGAGGGGCTAGAAGTTTGTCACTAGCAAGGAGAACAAGGTTAGGCCCAAATCAAGGGAGAAATGCAAGGAAGGGCTTGACTGCTAAAAGCGTCCTGTTTTGTGAGAGCAAGATTACTACAAAAATTGCATTTCACTAGCAATTTTAGCATTCTAGTTTTTGACAAAGTACAGAATACCATTTAAAGGTAAATGGGAAAGTCATCCAACTAGAAAAGGGCATCAAATTGTCACACTTGTAAAACACTAAAAGCAAAAGCTGAGAGGATGACAAGGACAAGTTTTAAGCAGAAGCAATCGTTAATCTTTTAGGTTTTAGCAATAAGATAGGCTGACATAAAGCTAACATAGATACACAAACTCCCGAAGGACATCTGAACCATCAAAGTTTGATTTTAGAACTATCAAAAGGTAAAAGTATGATCCATAGCAAACTATTATCCTGTTTAGCAAGTTTCATCAGCACTGTAGTAAAAACAAGAACACTGATTACACTATTGACCAGCAACAAGAATTACTGAAATTTGAATATGTCCTCCTATTCCTTTCCAGTGATATTTTTGGAAATATGAAATTATGAATACACTAAAGCTATTTTCATTATAGTGCGATCCAGTACCCAGAGTTTAGAAATTTTATATAAATCATGCTTTCTAACTACTGTACTCCTATGCTTAGAAGCAGTGAATATCTTCAAAGTCATCTAAGTATCTAACCATCTAAATTAATTAACCTGGTTCTAGCATAATGCAGATGTATTTATATCTTCTTCTGTATTTCAAGTTAAGCCACTCACGCATCAGAGCAAGAAAAAGGCACCTCGACAAAGACTTCTCATAAACAAGCCAGTCAATTTCAGATAAGTATATCAAACAGGCTGTAGCCAATATCACATTGCAAAATTGCTGATTTTTTCAAAACAAAAGAGCTAAAAGAGGGTTGCCCCTCCCTGTAGAAACACTTCTAGTACTCCATCTTGGCTCCTTTTCAAGACAAAATAGAGTATGTAACTGGAAGGCCAGTTCTAATCACCCTATTGAGCAAGGAGAATAACTGGAGAATCATAACAGCATATTACACAGCAATACTAAAGTATATGTAACCTTGTAGTATGATTATGAATCAACTGCATTTATAAAGGAAGTTCACCCATCACATTCCACCATTTTTTTTTAATTTTTTTTTCTGAAGAATAGAAAAACAATCTTAAAGATTCTGGTGAAGTGGTGATGTTGTTAGCCGCCAACACAAGAAAGTAGGGTATTTCGATTAAAATGCTTCTCTCAACAGCAGCACTAAGCACATTACTCTTACGCTACCCAATCTCAAGTCCCAACCGAAATGTAAATTGGTCAAGCATTCGGGAGGAGGAAGGGGTAAGGGAAATCCCCCAAATGCTTCTAGTGGGAACAAAACCGGGGTAGTCAGAGACTAACACAAGTTACAACCACTAGGCTATCCTGTAATAACTTCTTGATCATATCCATACCCTCAGATCAAGTCAAACCTTTTCGAGCAGTAAGTTGCTAATCAAAGAAGTAAATAAATGGAGCTGCTTGCATTTCAGCCTTTTCCCCAGTCACTCTGCAAATCAACCAAGTACTAGCAAAGTACACACGAAAGCAACTGCTACTTAAACAAATAACTTGAATTTCAACCCCTAAATATCAATGCATAATGTCTTACATACATTATCAAGTCACCCATGTTTCTCACAAGTCAAGAATTACTCTTCCATCAAACCAGATAGCAAATGATTGCCCACAAAACCAATCCAAATTTTAACAAAAACCCAATGAAATTTCTAAACCAATGCAATTTAACACAGACCCAAGTTCCAATAGCGCATTGTAATTGGTACCCAGAAAACAAAATTCCAAAAGGGGCAAGAAATTACCTGTTGCTGGTATTGCCCAAGTTTGCGCCTTTGGGTTTTAAGAGAGAGAATTGCCCGATCTACCTCGGTGATCTTGGGTTTCTTCACAAATATGTTGCCCATTTGTGATAATCAAATTGAAATCAAACTAAGAGAAATGGAATTTTCTATGCCTAAAATCATCAAATGGGGAAGCCCTAATTTCAAGGAGAGCTTCCCTTTCAACTCTGCTGAAAGAAGAAAGACCCAATTCAATCTCGTTTTTTTTTTTTTTTTTTTTTTT
>BSSO01004155.1:0-15032 GCA_030267885.1 Mesembryanthemum crystallinum
ATATTGTTATGAATCTATACCATATAAGTATGAATCTATAGTCAAAATCGATTTTTTTTTTCAAGAAATATAATTATTTCATATAGAAAATAAAAAAAAATAGAAATTTTATTTTTGAATAAGTTATAAGTAGTTCATGAATCTACGGTATAACAGTTATGAATCTGTAGTTATGTTGTTATGAAACTACCGTATATCGGTTATAAATCTATGTTCAATAGTATAAAAAAAAACTGTTTTTATTAAAAAAAAATATTTTTTTTATTAGGCGCGTGGGGCCCACGCGCGACAGGTGGCTCTCTAGGTGCTCCAAAGAGCACCCAAAAATTTGCGGTGTACCGGTGGTTCAAACGAGCAAATAAAAAAAAAAAAAAAAAAACTCAATTTCTTGATTAAAAAAACATAAATTTCAAACACCAACAAAAAAAAAAAAAGAAAAGAAAAGAAAACACAAATGTGATTTCAGGAAATATTTCCTCCCCCTCTCGTTCGTCCACGCTCTCTCTCATCTTTGTCTGGCCCCTTTCCCTCACAACCTCTGCCCTAGCCGCCGCCATTTCACGGCACTTTCCTTGCCGTCGCCGTCGCCGTCCGTCTTGACTCCCTGAGGTGAGCACTACTCTCTCTCTCCTCATCCTTTCTATTTATTCCTCTTTCCCTTTTCATTCACTGAACCCTTAATTAAGGTTACAAATACACTGATACATAATCTAGTCAGTAACTATCAATTGCAAATTTTTGTTTGTGTAACATTTGGTTTTTGTGCAGACTCATGTTTGTAAATCCAAAAGTAGTAATTTTAGTTGTTAACGTATTTGAAGACTCAAAAGAATTGCAGCAACACTGCAAAATCACTAGAAGTGATTGTAGTTGGATTTATTTCTTGATTATTAGAGAAAGGGCTTACTTTGTTATCATTAAGGGTGTTCATTTCAATTGGAACTATTTGAAACGAAACCGAATAAATAGTAATATGTGAGAGAAAATTGAACTTGCAGAATTGAACTAAATGAGACGAACACACTTTAACTCAACTAATGAATAATTATTGACATTCAAGATATCACCAACTTTTGCCTAGAATCCCTTGTTGTGGTGTTTAAAGTGGAGGTAGGAGAACTATCAACCAAACTAATTCAAAGATTTTCGACATTGCTTGTATCATGAAGATTGGTAAAGCATCTTATTCGGTTGCTATTTTAATATGGCGATTAATCTTGATGAAGGTGTCTTTATTTTCCTCCATTATTGAGCTTTAAGCATGCCATATCGAGTTGACAGTTACTTTCTCATTCCTTTGACCAATTTACGGTGCCATATTAATCATATCGTCGTTGATTGCTTGAATTGTTACGTGTGGATGTACTATAACTCGTCACGTATCCTTGCTAATGCAGTTGGTTAAGACACTGCTTTCTGTGCTACCAGTTGTCCAGAATGGAGATTGAAGCTGATAGACAAGAGAAGGCTCTCGTTTTGCTGAAGCAAGGGGCTGAGGCAGTGAGTTGTTTTCTCATTCACCTGTATACTTCGAAATGCTATTTCTCTTGTATTGGAAGAACTGAGCTGTTATAAATTTGCTTTTTTTAACCCTGCCTTCACCCTCTTCCCCATTAGGTAGTCACTTGGGAAACTTGTGTTTTGATGAACGCGGGATTCACAAACTACAGAGTTTTTTTATGAATTGAAAGTAGTATGGTCATAGAACAGTACCAACTTAAATTTGCTTCCTAATATTCTTTCTTTTATGTTTCCCCCCTTAACATGTCTTAAAATTCTTTCTCAGAGAGTATTTGAGTCCACCTTTGTTGGACGGAAGTGTATTATAAAGGAACGCTTTTCAAAGAAGTACAGGCATCCAACTCTGGATGCAAAGCTCACAATCAAGCGCTTGAATGCAGTAAGTTGTTCAAGTGGTATTTTTTTGCTGGCTGAGTTTCCGTTTGCACTTTTTTTTTTTTGTTAATGAAACAACTATTTCTAAAATGTCACAGTTTTGAATCTGAGCAGGAAGCTAGGTGTATGACAAAAGCTCGAAAACTAGGGGTTCAAACTCCAGTGCTATTCTCAGTGGACCCTGTTGTGCATACTTTGACATTCGAATTTATTGAAGGCCCCATGGTTAAGGACATATTCCTTGAGTTGGGTACAAATGGAGTTGTCCAAGAACGGTTGGATGATATTGCGACTCAGATAGGGAATGCAATTGCAAAACTGCATGATGGTGGCCTCATCCATGGGGATTTGACAACATCGAATATGTTGATTCATAAGGATACTAATCAACTGGTGAGCTTCTGCTTTGATATGTTTTGCTTTGAATAGGAAAACTAGTAAATAATATGGTGAGTCCATCAAGGATAAATCACTTACATAGTTCATGGTGTTTGTTTATGATGTTCCTTAGGTGCTCATCGACTTTGGTCTTAGCTTTACATCTACTTTACCAGAAGACAAAGCAGTGGATTTGTATGTGCTTGAGCGGGCCTTTATCTCAATGCATTCTTCTTGTGGAGATGTGGTAGGTTACTTTTGATCCTCATCTCTTATGGTTGTTTAGGTACTTTTACTTTTAGGGCATTCAAAATTGCAAACATACAACAATTTTTCGAGTTTATCATAATAGCTACAGCTACTATTATGCACTCACTGTTCCAAGTGTGTTACAATTCATCTACTTAGGAAATGCTCAGTACATCTTTTCCTTAATTGGTATCTTATGGAAATGTACAAGTACTTGTAATGGTTGTTCCTGCTGTTTCTGTCCTCCATTAGTAGTTACCCCTCCCTCGCCTGTTTTATTTGTCCTTTACTTTTTCTTCTTTTCTTTTGGGTTTTTTTTTTTTNTAGGCTCACCCTATATAGTTTTGAATGTTGGATAGAGAGTCAGTATAATGTATCCTCGTATACATGATTTTCCAACGAAATTCAACATATGAATTTGGACTATCAAGTTATTCGGAGAAATTCAAATAAAATGAACCTTCCCTGTTTTGTTTTGGTTCACATAGCCCTTCCCTAGTAATAGCCATAGTTACTAAAACTCTCAAAGACATTAACTCTAAGTTGACCTTCTTTCTTGTGAAGATGGAAAGAGTACTTGCTGCATACAGGAAGTCTTCAAAGCAATGGTGCTCGACATTAAACAAACTAGCTCAAGGTATTCATGGCTGCTACACTTTCCTTGCTCTCTTGATGTACTACCCATATTTCCGCATACTTATTTTATTCACTGTGGGTCTGAAATTTACTGCAGTGCGACTAAGGGGCAGAAAGCGCACCATGGTTGGTTAACCTGCAGAAGAATCACTAAGCACAATGTATTCTAAGTCATTGCTTATGTATTTTATCATCCATTTTTAATGTTGTCAACAGAAGCTTGCACGTTATTGGGGTAATCAATGTTCCATGGTCTTGCTATCTGTACGAGAGTAGTTTTCAACAGGTTTCAGGACCCAAATTAAACATTTTTTCTCTCATGGTCTGTATTGATCCTTTGTAAGGTATGCAAAAGAGAGATATCTGATGTAGGGTTGGTGTAATGTTTTATTAGATAGTGTTCATATGTCTCAGGAGCTTGAGAGATTGGGAAGGAATGCTCGGCGTAATTCTAGGCTCAATGCTTTGGCATTCGAGTTATGCTGCAAAATCAGCTAAATCTCATGTATGAACTATGCTTTGCTCATTCTAGTCAAATTATTTAAACTATCTCCATAATTAAGAGAATTGTTAAATACTCCCTCGTCCCCCACTTACATTAACAAAACTCCCAAAATCAAGTCCCCTACTTACCTTAACATAACTATATTTTTCTCATATTCTCCCTTATTTACCCCCCTATCCCTTACATACAATAAAAAATTATACTTTCTCTCCAATCACTCTCTCTCTTCACATTATTTTAATGTTTCTCACACCCACTATCTATTAGTTTAATGTTTATCAACCAAGGGTAAAATAGTTCAAATACACCCTCCTTAATTCTTGTGTGAATAGTGCAATGTTAAAGAAAGTGAGGGACGGAGGGAGTACTTACTACTTTCTGATGCGTAAGTACTAACTTTAAAGAACAGATAATTTTGATACAGAGGAATACGTTCTTGCGATTTAAAAAATTACACGTACTATTTCTTAAATTCTTTTCTTATTACAACAAAATCTCTGTGCCACATTTCGTTCTACCAAGAGTATTTTCTCGGTCTATATATATGGAGTATATATTTAGATTACAACCTTTTCCTACTCAAAAACATATACATAACCAAAGCACAGAATATCACAAAAAACCATTCTGAGCCACATAGTCAAAATTAGGCCGCATCTCTTGATGGTGCGACCTAGCAAAAAGAGATGCAGCCTTGTAATGCATCTCTTCAATGAGGGGGTTATGTCATGTATGACATCTAACCTCCATGACACGCCCTTTGATTTCACTATCATGGATTCATTTGAAGGGCTTAAAACCTAGCTAAGGAGTGGTAAATATACAGTATGTAACAAAGTTGAGGGCGTTACCGTGATAAACGGTTGTAGGGAGCACCAGTAGGGTCAGCCTTGTGATATTGGTCACCATAAGTATAATCATCATCAGAAGCACGGAAATGATGGCTCGACCTATAAGTAGAAGGCAAATAAGTGAAAGCACCATGTAGTTGAACAGGATTTGCATAGCGCCAATAAAGCTCTGGATCTTCGCATGTAGGATCACGACGATGTAAACTTTGTCCGGAACCTAATCTAGGATGCTTTTCTTGTCTTGGTGACACAATAGGGAGGTTAGAGCGTTTCTTTGTATCCTCACGTGAATCTGATTGAGGATCAGAGGGAGGAGCTGGAGAAATGGTACTCTTTTCTTGTACCTTGTTTTCCACTTGTGCATAATTATGCCCTTCTCTTTTCTCCTTTTCTATGTTCTGGCACCTCTTTGTTCCTTTGAACTGCTTGATGGACAATTCAACAGGCTTCTCCTTTACCGACTTTGTGGTCTTCCGTTCTTTCATCTCCTTCTCCAACTGATTGATGCGCGATTCAAGGGGTGCAGGTGAATACGTGAACTCGAGCTTGAAATCGAAAATACACTCAAGTACTTCTCTTAGGGCACTTAATTCCATACTGGCAGCATCATCCTGCAATCCAGTTCAAAATATCCATCAAAACTAGTGTAAATAAAAGCGGACTGGGAAAGCCAAAACCAAAGTGATGTGCAGCACCAAGAAAACCACAAACTGAAATGACACTATTCAACTGGAGGATAAGCCAACAAGAACAATATACGATCTTAATCCAAAGTATTTCATTCTCCAGTGGCTCACCGCTTTCTAAGTCCTAACAAGTGGGGCACAACTTATAAGATTGCCTTTGCTTCAAGCATTTCGTAATGGATATCATCAGCCCTAGACTATGGATACCCGGCGAACACTTCCACCTTGCAATACTTCTCCTAAGTTTCCAGATTCCTCAGATAGAGACAATCACACACCACCTGAGTGAATCAAGAGACTTGCAAATATCTTGTTGTAATACATGCATGTTTGAAGCTTCCCTGATCATTTTCACCCCAAACTTATGATGCATGTATGAAGACATGAAACTTCTAGTTAGAGTACATGTTATTTGAGAAACAAAGCTATCGAGGAAGAGGCCAAAGTTATTATGATGAATATACCTGGGCTGTATCACTGCCTTCCATGGCCATCTCTTCCACTCGCTTCGAGATGATCTCCAAGTGGCTTTTCAATAGAGGAACTGGCGGGAAAGCATCTTCCATTTTAAGTGCACATATGTACCTAACTGCCTGAAGCTGTTTATCTCTCTTGATTAGAGATCGGACAAGACCTGTTCAACTTTAGCGTATGAGATAATTTTCTTATCCAATTGAACAATGCAAGGACAGGTTCGAGAGACAATTATGGAACATGTAATGGGTTACATGAAGGCAACCCCCCAAAGTTACAGGAAGGTCGTTTCTGCCAGATGAGTAGCAGGCCTTTCCTGCACAGCGCCCAAAGGGTGCTTTGTTGCATAAAGACCAAGGAACATGTAATGGGTTATATGGTAAACAAACATGTAATGTTACTGCCCTGCTAGAACATGTCAGTGTTTTGCATAATATTGCGCGATGCTCCTAGTCCTAGCACATTCAGAGTCATAACATTTGGGACTTCAAGAGGGGGGAGGGGGTATGTATGTTTAATATAAAATTCAGCTTTTGGGAGAGAGGAGTTCAAAATACCTGGAATCTTCTTGGTCAATCCTAATGCATGACATAAACATGGGATTTGCTCCGGCCAATAAACCTCACTCTCATTATATAGAGTTCCAAAAAGTGAAAGAAGTTCATCTGCTTCATATAACCTAGCTAACTTGTATGACGCTAAAAACTGCAAAAAGCCAAAAACCTCCAAGGGAATAATACCCCGCTTGGCCAACGAACCCCTCCAAGCAGCGGCAAATTTTCTAGCTTCATCTTTTACATGAGGTGTGACATCGGCTCTTAGGTTCATCAACTGAATTAACAAAAATATGCAACTAGCCTTACAATCATCACATGGACCATTGTCCATTTTCAGTTGATAAAAAGTCCGAGTCACATCAAGAACGAGCTTTGCTGGGTCTGATGCTAACTGAAGAGAATCTGAAATTTTTTCCAGCTGCAATATCTCACACTGTTTCACATGATCAATTAGATAATGTTTCACACCATTTACATCCATATTTCTGCACAGTACTTGAATGTCACTGGGAACCCCTATCAAGGATGAATCTACTCCACTGGTTCCTCGCAAAGTCTCTAGCTGATGTTGCTCAGTTTTCCTTTGTGCTGAACTGTTCCCTGAAACAAATGGGTACCATGTCCAGAGGTTCTCAGAAATTCACTAACAAGCTTAACAATAAAAGATCTCCAAAAGAGACCATTGCATTAAACCACCACCAAATTTCTAAACTAAGAGTAAGACTCCAGATGTAACAATAATATCGCTGAGAATAATTCAATATTTCAATATATCTAAGATTAGGATACAAACATGAGCATGATTTTTCAGAATCTGGAATTAAAAGAAGTATACAAATTTCAATATATCCAGCCAACTAGCCATGTGATAGTAGTTTTCGAAAGATAATCAACATCATTACACAACAAAATGTTTAGTAGATTAATATATGTCATCCAATAAGGATGATGTCATCCAATAAGGATGAAGCATTAAACTTGAGCATAGTAACAATTGAAAACAAATCTAGAAAAGATTGAAGCTCACCATTTTCAGTTTTTGTGAGGCCAAGCCTAAGATGTAACAGAGGTGCCATTCTATGTTGATCAACCATCTCATAAAGTCTTTGGAGCTCATCCCTCTCAAAATATGACACCAATTTATATGCGACCAGCAACAGTAAAAATCCCAGAACGACAATGTCATCCTCTCCCTCAGTCCTCATTTTCTCCCTCCACTCGCTTGCCACTTTCACAGCATCTTTCCTCACAGCTTCACTAACAACGGGTTTCATGATCATCAACTGCTCCAATAATAACACACAACTACTCCTAACAGCACTTGCTTCATATACCACATCAGTGCTCTTCAAATTTGATGGGAAAAACCCATTAAGAGCAGCTAATACCAACTTTGTTGGTTCAGTCAAAAGCTTAAGTGCATTACCAACCTTTTCCCCCATTGAGTGATGCTTATTAACCCTCTCATTCAAAAATATTTGCAAGGCCTTCCCACTCATTGCCACACAAAGATTGCGAATTTGAGTGTCATCCTCATTATTACCAACCTCGTAGTTGCTGTCCGAGGTAGTCTTGATCGGCAAATTAACAGTGTCACTCAATTGTTTCTCTTTCAACTCCAACGCGGAGCAACGTTCATCAATTTGTTTCTCTTTCAACTCTAAAACTTTGCAACCCTCATTGATTTGTTTTTCCTTCAACTCCAGCTCATTGTAACTATCACTAATTTGCTTCACTTTCAATTCTTGTTCTTTCAAAAGCTCATTGATCTGTTTCTCCTTCAACTCCAGATTTCGAAGACTCTCATCAATTTGCTTCTCTTTCAACTCCAGAGCATGCCAACCCTCATTGAATTCCTTCTCTTTCAATTCTAGATCCCGGCAACGCTCACTGATTCTCTTCTCTCTCAAATTAATTTGCTTCACTTTCAATTCTTGTCCTTTCAAAAGCTCATTGATCTGTTCCTCCTTCAACTCCAGACTTCGAATACTCTCATCAATTTGCTTCTCTTTCAACTCCAGAGCATGCCAGCCCTCATTGAATTCCTTCTCTTTCAACTCCAGATCTCGGCTACGCTCATTGATTCTCTTCTCTCTCGAATTTAGCGCTGCACGACACCTGTTTATCTGCTTCTCATTCACGTCCATGGCCTGGCAACGCTCATCGATTTCCTTCTCCTTCAGCTCCACCTCTTTGCAGCGCTCAGCTATTTCCTTCACTTTCAATTCAAGAGTTTGCAAACCGTCATCAATCCGCTTCTCTTTCAAGTCCACGGCTTTGCAACGCTCCTTGACTTCCTTCTCCTTAAGCTCCACCCCTTTGCAACGCTCAGATATTTGCTTCATTATTAATCCAAGACTTCGCAAACACTCATTAATTTGCTTCTCTCTCAATGTCACAGCTTCGTTACATTTCATCACCACCCCTTTGCAACACTCATCAACTTGCTTCGCTTTCAACTCAATAGCTCCAGCACCCTCATTCATTTGCTTCTCTCTCAATTCCACTGCTTGGCAACGTTCATCAACTTCCTTCTCTTTCATCTCCAACCCTTTGCAACTTGCTCTGATTTCCCTCTCCTTCAATTCAAGCGCTTCGAAAACCTCATCCATTTGCTTCTCTTTCAATTCCAAACCTCTGCAACGAGCTTCGAAACCCCGGTTCATGTCCTTCTCTTTCGATTCGAGCTCTTGTAAACGCTCCTTCAATCCCTTCTCTCTCAGCTCCAGAGCTTCCCGGTGTTCACTCATCTCCTTCTCTCTCAATTCCATCTGCATACACCGCTTATTGCTAAACTTCTCCGCCAATTCGACTTCTCCACAACGCTCATTCAGCTGCTTCTCTCTCTCCTCCATACCTCTACAACGCTCATTCAGCTGTTTCTCTCTCTCCTCCATAGTTCTACAACGCTCATTCAGCTGCTTCTCTCTCTCCTCCAAAGCTCTGCAACTCTTCTCCTTCGATTCCAAAGCTTTACAATGCTCGCTAATCCGCCGTTTCTCCAACTCCAAAACCTCGAAATCCTCCCTAACTTGTTTCTCTCTCATCTCCACCGTTTTGATCGTCTCAAAGACCGATTTCTCCGCCGATTCCACTCGTTTTTGCCTCAACTCAACCTCTTCCTTCCGATTCTCGACTGACACCGCAAAATTACCGATTTCTCTCTCCTTTGTCTCGAGTTCCTTGACGCGACTCGCTAGCGAAGCTTCGATCATGGCGAAGGAGCTCTGGCAGTTCCGCCATTGATCGGACAGAGAGAGAACGGAGAAGGCGTGAGACTGTAAATTCTCAAACACTTGATCGAGTTGATTAACTACTAATTTCGCCACTTTTAGGTCAGTCGAAGCTTGCTCCAATGGCGATGATGAAGACATTGTGATGAAGAATTTCGCATAAATTAAAAGCACACAATTACACAAAGCTAGTACTCGTAGAAGGCGCGAGACTGTAAATCCTCAAACACTTGACAAAGTTGATCGATTAATTACTAACCTCGCCATTTTCAGGTCAGTTGGAGCTTGCTCCAATGGCGATGAATGACGATGATGATGGACTTTTGATGAAGAATTTCGCATTCACAGAACCACGCAAAACTACTACAAGTACTAGTACTATAATAATTTGGTGAAGCTCAACTCAACTCAACTCAAAGCGATGAGAAGAGAGAGAATGTGGAAGAAAAAGCGGGAGATTTTTGGGGAAGATGAAGAGTTGCAGGTGAAATATTTGGTGTTGTCAATGGAGGTTTTTCGACGAGTGGGAGGGAAAAGCAGCATTTCTGCATGTTGTCGTTTTCGTGTATAAGAGGACATGTGGTGTTGTTGGAGAAATAAAATTACTGTGCATTTAAGAAAAGGCCAAAAAAAAAGGAGGGAAAAGTGAAAAGGTTAAATGGTAAAAGACAAAAGAAAGCAGCTTTTTTGGTTTGTTTTCTTCTTTTTAATGCCACAATTGAATTTTATCCATATCCGGTTTAAGATGAAAGAGTTGTGGTTAGGTCTTTTAATGGACAACTTCAAGCTATCTTAATACTTAGGCGTATGTTCTTTAATACTCGCTTCGACCCACTGTAACTTAGACAGTTTGACTTACACGATTTTTGAGACAACACTTTGACCAGTGATAATTATAATTATATAAATTAAAAAATTAATAACAAAAATATATTTTGAAAATACTAATTAAGATGAATCTAAAAATTATATTTGTACATTATATTTCATTATATATTTTTATAAAATAATGGTCAAAATTCTCTAACTTTGACCTTTAAAGTCAAACTGTCTAAGTTACAGTAGGACGAAGGTAGTAATTTATTTTGACTAAGTTAAACTGAACTAAATAAATTGTATTTACAAGTGCAAAAAAATAAGTTGTAATAACTGAACTAAATTAAAATGAAATTTAGCCTAATAAGTTAAAGACAGCATCCCACTACTAATATGAATATCAGTAAATAAGGACGTCTAGGAAGACCTAATTATTTATGTAAAAATAATGCATATATGTGTAAATTAAAATGTGTACAAATTTTAACTTTGATAAAACTCAACATGCTATATATAGTATATTAAAACAGGATAACTATCAATAGTTCTAACAAGGAATGCTCAATTCTTTTAAGAAAAGCAGAACATGTATAAAATGAACATAACAAAACATGTCACTATCCTATGCTTTATCAATACATCATTCATGTCACTACCCTATGACTTCATCCTTATATGATTCACTATTGATATGTCAATATTAAGCTCACCGAGCATGTGATAAGATATTCTCAATGAGAGATAAAAGTATCTCGGATTTTAGAGCCAATTCCTTATATCAAATGAACTGAATTAAAGCTGAATAAGCACTAAATGAATGATAATATGTGAGATAAAATGTGAAGTTGCAGAATTAAACTCAATGCGAGTTAGATAAGTTAAAATAAACTATACAAATTCGGACCTCAACTAAACTTGTAAAAACTTAAAACTGTTAAGATGAAAAGAATATGCATGTATCAATGAAAATCAATATCCATCCACACATTTAGGAGTTCATCTAAGCTACACTAACCCAAACAGATTTGAGGTTGGGCTTTAGTTTTGCTCTTGAGACTCGACTACCTATTGCAAACACCTTGGATCGTGCAGCATGCGTAGTGTCACCCAACTCGATGCTGGTCACAATCCTAAACACCGTCGCAACAAATACAACAAGCATTTGAAGAACCAGACAAAAGGAGCTTCTCAAAGAGCAGTGGCAGAAATATACTTGAGCATGCAATGCATATTTCCGGAAAGATATCAGTTATACAAAATTACAAGATGTAAGTTTCTTCCAATACCATTATCTAAAACACAAAGATTTGGTTTACAGAACTGGAGTAGCCAGCAAGTGTTTAAGTACTGCATAAAGGAGCAATTTACGTTCAAATTCAAACTAGAGAATGATCTTGGGAACGGCAACATTAGTGTTTGTCATAGCAGTCTTACTGCTTTCAGCAAATAACTGTTGACAACTCCTGCTTCAAAAGCGCTCCTCTGAGTATAAGCATAAACAGGGGTACCTCTGCAATTTCCAAATTGCATGCGAACAGATAAATAATCTCGTATGCATGGATATGATCCTTGCAAGTCATTTTCCCAAGATTACTGGTTGGTAACTTCATCTTAAACCTTTATCCGTACCACAAATGAACCTGTTTCAGAGATTAAAGTATGATGAACCCTTATTAGATCATTGCTATACAATAGTGAACAGCAGACTTTGAATGACATCATAAAACCACAAACAACAAATTCCATTGGCTTGGAGAGATCAAAGATGTATGTGCACTATTGCAGCTAGCCAGATAAGATTAGTATAAATTGGAACATAAAACTACCATTGTCAGAGGGCATCTGTTTTAAGTATTCTTTGTAATTTGTATGTCATTCTCAACAAAAAGAAAACGCATATTCTAAGTAAGAGCAGCCGCCCATTTCATTGTCAACTGTGGGGAAAAGGCACAGGTAAAACGTTTGGTTCTGGATTCTGGGTCAACTGGATTGGGCAAATTAGGTCAAATGAATTTGTCTTGAGTTTTTCTTTTTGGTTAAACCAGGTTCAGAAATTCTACGCAGTGGACAATATATTCAGAGAAAGGAAGATCGGGTTCGATCCAGAAAATGACAGTAACAACCACCCTAATCTGGTTTTTGTTAAAATAAAAAATGTACTACATAAAACACAGCTTTTGCAAGGGAGGAAATCAGTCATCCTAATGGGCATAAATTTACCACCTCTAGCAAATGAAGGGGAAACACAGAAATGTCTCCGTGATAAAGCATCTAAAGGAAAGACATTCAATTGAGCCATTGACCACAATATTCACTAGCAAGACTGTAAATCGTAACCTTTCCCAAAACCTGCCTGAGACAGGCGGGTGTGGTTGTGGTGACACACAACAGCCTTCAGATCATATGGCACCATACAAAACTGAAGCATATAACATCAGCATCTCTATATTCACAGACAAGCAGAGACTCTCAAAAGTAGCAGAGACATGCACATGAAATCTGTACACCAAATTCAATATGGATTATGTATTGAAGATGGAAAAATAGAGCAGTTTTAACGTCAATCATCAATATAAGGTACTCAATTTGTGGAAGACAGCAAAACTTCTTCCTCCTCAAGTGCTGAACAATAATGTGGTACAAAATCTGAATACTTAAGACAAGTACTCACATGCAGGGAGATTCGAGATATCTGCTGAAACAGCACAAGGTATTCCCAAGTTAGTCAGTGCTCCCCTTATGATGCCACATGGAAAATAAAGATACATGCTTGCAGCTTGTGCTGCTTTATTTTCCACTGAGGGTCCAGCAAGATCTTGAGTTGTATTAGAACCTTCAGGTGCTGGATCAACGGACATGTGTGCAAGCCAACGGAATCGATTATCTTGAAGCACAAAGGTACCCTAACAAATTATAAAACACTTCAACTGTCTTGCCTAAACCAATATCAAATATCAAGTTTCTCACAATATGATGGTGATAGAAACTCACTCTATGGTTTGTCTTCAGGTTGTCTATCTGTTTCTTGAAAATTTCAGACCAGAAATCCTTACAAATAAACTTGATTGCCTCAAGATGGTCGCTAAACCGTGGCCTCTCCATGGTATACCTAACGAAACAAATACACATAACAAGCTGAACTTTCTGCAACAATTACTAGATGCACAAATGTACAGTGCCATGACAATTTAACCAACAAACTATATAGTAGTCCTATCGTCGGAGAGCGCACTCAACTAGGTTTGCTTTAAGCTATAGTTACTGTATCTTTGAACATCTACCAAAACCATATAAAAGAACTAGTGAAGAAAGAGAACTACCAATCCAGACTCATGACCTTTGAACCGTGGAATCCATTCAAGCTTTAACGAGGATTGGGAAGTTTCCTATTCCTAGCAAAATGAACTTAAACTACACAGGTATAGCTCCTACTATCACTATTCCACTTGCACCACCATACTTTCACCTCAAACTTTGCTGCTTATGCCTCTAAAACACTCCTAGCCATGTCCATGCCTCAGTACAACTGTAGCAGCTCCCACCTCCACAAGACCCCACCACTGGCAGCACACCTGAAACTTCTATTGCTACAATTCTTCACCTCCTATGCCAAATGTTTAAGTACATAAGACGACATGACGACCCACTAACACTGATGCACTTATAAAAGCTAATTTCAAAAGCGAAAAATCTCCATCCCTACACCTCCATCCATGGGGAAAAAAGGCATCTGATGATTCAAGATTCTTCCCATCCCCCAAAGTGAATGTACTCATTTGGTGTCAGTTAGCTTCCCCATTTATCAACCTCAATTTGCCAATTTGGATAGAGTAGTGTTACACAAAATATCATCATTGATATACAAGACAGATTCAACATTCAAAGATGATAGTTAATGATGAAAAACACATACTGTTTTCTGAATATTACAGATCAAAAGACAGCAAGGGGTTCAAATATACATGAGTATGATACAACAACCATAAAATGCAAAAACCCAAGGCTGCCATATTAATGTCTGTATCCTTAAACAGCAATTCCCAAAAGAAAGGGAACCCCTATAGGGGTCAGCAACACATGGTTAACTGATCAAGCTTTAGAATAATGAATCCTACTAACTTCAGATAAGAAAGGGAAACCCCTATAGCCCTATAGGGGTCAACAATCTTATGTGGCTTGTGGTTCGAGCTGAATGCAAAAGAATTTTCCAGTTTCACTCTGTCACCGGATCTTGTCCAAGAGATTTTAGGGGTCACTTGACTTCTGATGTTCAAACAATCAGGGCTACTTTGCAACTGTTCACAGACAGAGGATATCTTGTCCTCTGTCTTTAATACAATTTTCTTTGAAATTGATTTTAGATTGAAAAATGGTATCTATGGTGTGGGAATGAGTGACAAGGCCTTCTTGTTTCTCTTAAAACAGCATGATAATCATTCCCACTGTCTAGTATCTACATCCCTGGGAACAATTCTATTGATCTCTCATCTCGGTAATTGCAAAATTCACAATCAGTTGATTTCCTTAATGGCCTGTTTGGATATGGCCATTTCATTTCAAATTCTGGATTTGGATTGAATCTAGTGTTTGGATAACTAAAGAATTTGTTAATTGGATTTGGGCCAAATCCTGAAATATTTTAGCAAGCCTGTTAAGGGTGGATTTCAAATTCACTTCTTACCCCTGTCATTTCAAATTCTAACCCAGCCCAAGTGGCCCCAACCCCCAACCCTGTTCTCTCCCTCTATCTC
>BSSO01004156.1:0-15031 GCA_030267885.1 Mesembryanthemum crystallinum
ATTCAGTTCAGTTCAGTTCCAATCAGTTCAGTTCAGTTCCGATCAGTTCAGTTCAGTTCAGTTCAGTTCAGTTTTTTTCAGGTGACGAGAACATAGCCTTATATGATGTGATATTGTGAACCACTACTAAATCATGCACGATTTATACCTATGGTGTTTCTTTCTATTGGTATTTTAGGGAAACACGTTATTGTTGAGTCCTTGGCCATTAGGGGATGATACTCCTGATCATTGGAACATGGCTTAATTCTTCCAAGTTATCTACTACAATAAAATAAAGTTATGATCATAATGCGTGAGTGATAAAACTATTGAAGAAGCAATTTATTTGGTTTGATAATCCCTAGTTATTATTTTCCATGTTCCTATCCCCAGCATTACTATTAATTATCGTTCATGTGGTTTGTAAATTTCCTACATATTCTATCGGGGGAATCGAGTAAATAGAAAAATATACTAACATAAAAGAGGTGTCTAAAAGTTCCATTTCCTCACAAAATGATGTTGCATAAGGTTTATATGAAACCGATAAGAACAAAGCTCCCTATGACAAATACACTGTTGCAGGGTATATTCATCTCAACGGAAATGATCTTAGATTGGATTGAACTAAAAATGAACTGGATGAGCACTGAATGAATAGTAATTTGTTATGAAAAAACTCAGTTAAACTAAAGTGGGTTGAAGTAGACTGATCTAAACTAAACTAAATGCAGATTAAGTAACTAAGTAATTTGAAATGAACCTATCTTGAGTTACATTGAGGACACTGCAAGTTTAAATTTACATTGATGAGAATGTGAGGTGTGGTTTAAGGAAAATATTGACTAAATGGATTAATGTTGATGCCAAACCATGGACTAGTCAACAGGCCCAACTACTATGAAAACCCTCGAAAGTTAACGGACTCTTCCCAATTGGCAGCCCTGGTTTATAATTTGCCACTAATCAACCCAAGAATTCCAAAAAAAAAAAAAAAAAACACACACACACACACAGAAAAAGAGAAAAACAAGCAGAAGCAGCGAGCCAGCGATAGTGCTTGCCTGCTTGGGAGGGGTGAGAGTCTGAGACTGGGAGGAGCGAGCACGCAGTGGCGAGGGAAGGAAGACGCAGAGAGAGAGAGAGAGAGAGAGAGAGGAGAGAGAAAATGTCAGGTTTAGGAGCATTCTGTAGAACAAGAGTGATGGAGATTGTGAAGAAGCACGATTCCGGCGGCCTTCTTTGGAAGAGAATCAAGCTTACTCCTACTCGCAAGGCCAACGCCAAGAAGCGCCTTCGTCGTGTTTGGCAGGTACACTATTCTTCATTTTTCATTAGATTAGGGTTTCATGCTTCAATTTTATTGATTGAGCTTCTTCTTTAGAGTATATAGTTCTTGATTTGGTGTGATATAGCTTTAACGGCCTAAAACCCTATTTGCCTTCAATGGCGGAGATTTTTGGCTATCATAATCTGGACGTCAACAATGCTAGGGACTAATTTGCCTTTATGCTACCTCTTTGTAGCAACACCTTGCTTTGCAGTTCTTTTTCGAATTCAACTGTAGGATTTGAATTTGCTCTACAATTTCTATTTTATGCCAGTTTCTATGGCTTTGGGCTCATATATGCTCATCATTGAATTGGTGCTTATTAGATTGTTCTGGTTAGACCTAGAGAGGACAATGTTTGGTAATGGCTACTTCACAATACATAATACATATAGTAGTACATTCAGTTAAGATGTTTGATCTGTTCCGTTCCATTACACTTCAAAGCTAAAATATTATCCAATAGAGACTCTGGCATCTTCGTTGATTTGCTGAAATTGGAAGAAAGCCGTGCCATTCCTTCTATCCCAAAATAAATGGTTATAACAAAATAGTACTCGCATTTTATTTTGATATTTCTCATGACATTCTCCTTTCTAGGATAATTTAGATCGACAACACAACCTAGGTGGACTCTTTTATTTGGGATAGATTGAGAGGCATACTCGAATGCATGATTACATGAAGGTAGCTGTCTGATTTATCAGGCAGCTGAAGCAGGAGCATGATGCTCAGCATTTTGGATGTAAGATGCTTCTTAAAGGCGTACGAAGCTAATTTTTGAATCAAGTTTGCACATACAAGGATAACACTAGGTTGTAGTTGTATGGTTGGTAGCACTGTGCCATTTGCACATACAAGGATAACTTTGTGCAAAGAATTGGTGAGAATAACCTCAGTGCTATGTGCTGTTGAAAACGCAAAGGTTATTATTTGTTTATCGTGTGAACATACATAGAATTTAGCTTGCTCTAATTGCTGTTACATTTTATGAAATTCAGTTCAAGTATTTGCTGTAGACTGTCTTGATATGATGGTCGCTAGACTCTATCTTGCATTCCAGGGTGAGTAGGGCATGGAGAATGTGAGGGTGTGTGGGGTTGACATTGAAAAGCATGATTCCTTGGATCTTCAACCGTGGATATAAGTGTCTAAACTGATGGAGAATATTGATGGTCTGTTGATATTTGGTTATCTGTTGGAAGAGATCAAGAGGGTATGTCTAATGTGGTTATTTTTCAAACAATGTTAAGGCCAGTTGTGCTCTGTTGTGGGATTGAGAATGTAAATGGGTGTGAGTTGTGACTGTGATCCCAGGGTAGGATTTTGCTCTTTTCAGGGGGTTCCATTGACTTTTGTCTAAGTTGACGTCTTCAACTGTCTATCATATCCAGTTATTCTGTTGTCGGACACTGGTACTTTGAGTTAGAATGAAGTGTCCAAGATTCCAAGTAATGTAGACAAGGGCATATTTAGCAAAAGAACAAGTGAATAAGAAATCTAAACTACTGGAAGGGGTAAAATAATGAATAAAACTGATAGCACTTACATAGTGACATGCTGCCGAGGTGCAACTGGACTTCTATGACAGAAAATAGGATCAGCTAATTACATGGTAGATTATTTACTGTAGTTTTCAATAGAATGCAACACATCTCATGAAATGCTTCATTTTTATTTATTTAATTATATGTTTATAGGGCTGGTTTATAGAATTTTAGATTGTAACATGCTCTTCAAAATAATGGATTCGATCTGATTATGCTTTTCATCTTGAGCTCATCAATCACTCTTAGAGTTGCAGCCTGCCCTTTTGCTCAACTTTATTATGCATGCTCTTCAAAGTTCAAAGTATCTAAGTTCCTTTCTCTGGCGTTCAAGATCCTTTTCCCCTCCCTCTCAATCAACTAAAAAGCCTCTATGGTGTCCCCGAGGGGCCTTCCTCAGCGCCCTAACTTCGTATACGCTCAAAATTGCGGTATTTGAATCTTCAAAGGGGTTGACTAGTATAAGCGAGTTGACTAGTATAAGCTCTTCAAATGCTATTAAGGATTTAACAACCAGGGGCTTCCACTTATCGTTCGAAATAACCCCTTTCATCTTGTGATGTTGCTCATCTTCGTGAGTACCTTTGGATTGGATCTTTTGAGTTAACATTTTTTTTTAATTTTTATTTTTTTTATTTTTTACATGGAGGTTAAGGGACTAGCTGACTAGGGGAGACCCAGAAGTGCCCACGGGGGCACCGTAACGCCTTTACTTCGTTTACTAATACAACCATGATTTCGGTGTTTAAGCTTTGAAAGTGAGTGACTAGTTAAAGGTCCTTAATGGAAATTAGGGAACCAATAACCGACTTAAGGGACCTTCAATGGCCACTGCTCGTCCTCGTTTAGTATTTTCAAATGTAATCACATTCGTATCGGGACGTCCTATGCTCCATTTTTGAGGTTTATAACCTTTGGATCGAACTTGGTTCTTGGAGATTGATGCCGGCCAAGGAGATTTCTTAGTGGAGCCCTTCCCTAACGAAGTAACACCGTATAATCTCTCATAGTTTATGTGTTGGAGATTTAAAGGTGATGACTATTACAGGGTTATCGAAGGCTATTATGTACTCCTTATCCAAACCATAAGCTCACATGGCCCCCTAGGCTTATTCGAATTGTGATGTCCCATATGCCCCATTTTTGTGGGGTGTTACCTTAGTATTGGTCTATTGGATCTTTTGAGGGCCCATCGAGTCTTTTTCAACAGAGGTTCTTGTGGACTAAGGGAGACCCAAGAAGCACCCTGCTGCTTCCAGGAGACTTCTGTGACGCAATATTTTAACATGCAGCCATAATTTTGATGTTTGAGCCTCAAAAGTGGTGACTAGTAAAGGTCCTCAAACTCTATTAGGGATCCAATAACCAATCTACGGGACTTCAGTCGCGTGCTGACAATCGCCTCCAGTATTGTTTGAAAATAATCACCTTCGTATCAACTAAGAACTAACTGATATGCTGATTTGAAGTAGAAGAAAGAGTCAGAGAATGCTGCGCACTGGTAGGGAAAGGCGGTGGAGATTGTCTGGTGGAAGTTCCAAAAACTGAACGAGAGGATCACATTTTCGATGTTTGCTTGAGTGGCTATGTCGCTGAAACCAGAAAGGTTTCTTCTGCAGTTTCTGCTTGCTGGACAAGACAATGCAGTTGTTGTAAATGACTGGAAAGAGTAGGAGCTCCAGACAAGTGATTCAGAGAGGAGACTTGACAGGTTCTGAGGAAGGGAGAGGGCTTGGTCTCTTAATGACTTAATGTGGACAAGCTGAAGCGATTTCTGGAGGTTTTGTGGTCCTATTCCATCGAAAGCATTTTGCAGTACCTGAAGAGTGTCGGATATGAGATATTTCATATCATTCATATGCATCTCGCATACTTGGAAACATGCATAGCCCAGCATGTCTGTGTATCCTAGTATATCAGCATGTCTGCGTGTATAGTTGGCATTGAGTATTTAAATTTTATGCAACTTCACAGTTGGATATCTATGCTACCAGTTTATGAGTGTTCTGATATGATTGTATCTTTTAGTTCTGTTCCATATTGTTGACATCTAACGTTGTTTTGAAACACACTAATTTTTCTTTCCACAGAATGAAGCAGTGCTTAAGGCCTGTGCAGAGCAACCTCCTTCTATAACAAATAGCCCAAGTGATGAAGCAGTAAAAAGTGGGGAGACCAGCCATGCTTCTTGAACACAGCAGAACGGAAGAGAGCTTAAGGATGCACAACGGTTATACTTTTGTATCTCTATGTTGATCTTTCTCGCTTGAATACTCACTAGAATTTTAATTGCATCCACTTTTACATGGAAACTATGCTCGACCTTGATCGTCTTATATTAGGTAGCCTTATTAACATATATGTGTCTCAAAATGACCTGGAAGGTAGAATCTCTCCTCTTTGGAAAACATTCATTCTTGTTTTGATGAGTCGTTATTCTAATATGAGAGTGGCTGCTGCTTGCTGGACAATATAACTTCTATTTCATGTCCTTGTCTTCACATCAGAAGATGAAAATAAACTATTATTTATGATCTGCCAACTGCTGGTTTATTGATAAGTGATAAACTTTCTATAAACGGGGAAATGCTTTGTTATCATGTGTCAGTTACTAGGGTCTTGTGTAATGCTGAGGACATTTTTTTTTTATTTTTTTTTTTTTTTTTTTTTTTTTTTGCGCATGAGATCATGTCAATTACTGTTTAATTGTAAGATCCAGTATCAGTTGTTGCAAGTGTTGAAGTTCTTGTCATGTTTACTTCATATTTGTATCGGCGCAAGGGATATGAAAAGAAAGTAAATTTCAATCAGTTGGTGACTTGGTGTTATTTGTAACTTGTGGTAACCAGAGAGCCTCCTTGTGTTTTGGGCATCAGATCTATTTATTGGTGGAACATGATGTCATTTTTGGCTGGACTTCAGAGATATTGCCTTGTATATGAGCCTTGGAAGCTCCATTGTGAGATGTTGGAGAGAATATCTATATTCTTATGTCTTTGCGTCGTTGGTGCGCAGTTAGATAAGTGTTGTTTTTTGTCAGCATAAGGTATGAGGGCCGGGCTAATTATCTATGTTTTGAGCTCAAAATTTCATATGGATAATTGTTGGTGGTTGGTAATTGGACGGCGTCCCTTCTTAGTTTTGAAAGGGTATGTCAAACATTGGGTTTTGTGGGTGGAATTTGTGCCGTTTCAGTTTTCCTTTGGGATAATTATATTACACCATCTGTGATGTGTATTTTGGTGGTCCATGTTGGCATGAAAGTGAGTTTGAGGATAGGCGTAAACCTAAGAGACAATTCTGATAAAAGCGAGTATGACAGTTTTCTTTAGGATTATCTTGGAATGAAACTGAGTGATCTTAATATTTATGATGTTCGAAGTTGAGAAGCAAGATTCTCTATTTTTTCCTTGTATTCTTTTGGTTGTTTTGTTTTGTCTTGTCTTTTTGATAATGAAAATAGGAAAGCAAACTTAATATCAAAAGTTTAATTGAAGTAAATCCATAAGTTGTAGTCCCTTCAGCATCCCGACCCTGAAGTCCCCACCACCCCAAAGAGGCAGAAAAGAAAAAAGAATCTAATTGATTAATTGATGACCTATGGATGAGCGATAATGTATGCTACTTGGTCACCACAACTAAACAAATACCTTGTACTGCAAGAGGGTAACCATGAAGGCTACATCTCTCTCCAAATTCTGTGTAGTTCTGTTCATGTCAACATATGAGATGGATGAAACATCCTCACTAGTATTCGTTAGTCAAGGGTAAGGTTGTTTATATCTCGATCTCTTTAAACCCTACTTGAGGTGGGATTACACTGGTTGTTGCTGTCAACACGTTAGATGGCATACACAACATGGAAAGGTGTTGGGTAACAGTAAGCATGAATGATGCTGTTTTCTTTCAAGGTTGAGTTTCTTCCTTTGAAGGAAACATTTGTTTCATACCCTTTGGGTACTCCTATTTGGTGATTCGAGAGATTTCTTTGGTTGTCATCTTCTATTTCATAGCATTCTGTGGTTTGGTATAACTTCGAAGTTCAAAGTGGTGTTTACTATTTCTGGTGCCTATGAAGTGGCATGTCCACCTTTTATAATGACCCCCCCAGTGACAGAGTGTAACCGTATTTCTGGGTTAGCTAATGGAAAATAATTTGTAGTGATGACATTATCTTCCGTGCTACAATTGTGAAAGCCAACATTTAGGGTTTTTCATACCAGGAAATTGAGTTGCTGCACCTCCATGAAATTGTGTCCGACCTCATGGTAGCTTGGTGAAAATTATCATGTGGAGTATTAAATTCAGGCTGAACTTTACAATTTTATAAAATATAGTGCAGTCTTGTTTACAAAAGCTAGATGTTACTCTAATAATAACTAGTTTTCGCTTGTGCATATTATTTTAATACTCATATTTAATTATTAATATATATTTTTTATATGATTAATGTCTGAAGGTTTATTGTTGGTCGAATTCTAATTTCTTTATTATATGCAAACTGATTTTTTATTATTGAAATTAAAAATTCACCTTTTCTGAAAACTTGTTAGATGTTTTTTATTTGTTAAGCATATTACAATTGTATCTTGTTTAAAATATATTTTGAAGTCTTTTTAAATATTTATTTTTTTTTTAAAAATGGTGGCTGAAGTTATATCTAATTTACAGTTGCTTAAAAGTCAAATTATCTCGATTATTTTTATGAAAAAAATCCAAATCTAGTTTGTGGTGATTTTAAACTGTATTTTTTAAACAAACTCTATTTCGAGTAGAGTTGGTAATTTCAAACTTACATGTTTAGGTGGGCACTGTTTGCTCCTGGAAAGTGCGTCTATTGCCCTCTTTATAGTGTTATTATTTAGAGTTCCATTTGGAATGGAGTTGGCAATTTCATGAAATCTATTGCCCTTGTATATTGCTAGGTGTTTGTGGCTTTGGTCTCTCCATTGCATGTCTATATGTCCACTAGCAGTGATAGGATAATTGGGAGGGACTGATACAGGAAATGAAACATCATTTCCTGTACGAACTAGAAGAAGCAAACAGGAAATATAACTATAGGATGTGAGAGGAACACTTCCGTTGTGAACCACATTTGTTGTTTCTTGTAATTGATGGAATTTGGAACGGATGGAGGAGGGAATTGCCCAAAATAACTATAGGTGTTCGATAAACATTTTTTTCATGTCCCTTTTTTTTTTTTTTTTTTTCTCTGCCGTTCCTGACCAAATGACGGAAATACCCGTTTTGTTCATTTCCTATCTCAGTCGTCCAATACACTTAAAACAGGAGTTCCAAATCCTTCCTCTTCTCTTTCCTTGCCTTGTAGATACTTGCATTTCCATCCCTTCCAACACCATCCTTTATCCAAAAGAAGTGTTAAGTAGCCTGTGTACTCTACCATCTACAAATAACAATATGCATGTGCGCCCCTCTTTGCTTTTAATGGTCTTATTATGTGCTGTAATTTCTGATTGCTGAGTGCAAGTTTTGGTTCTTGCTCATATATCATATTAAATGTCACTTTTATAGCGCAGATGCAAAATATAGGAAAAAAAAAGATACATATTTATCATATTCCATTTCCATCCATCATCATGCTGGTTGTTGCCGACTTTCCAGCTCCCATGTGAGAATCTTTGGATGAGCTCATGAGCTTCAATTCCTCCAAATTTGTTTCATACAAAATTACCTCTTGGATAAGCAACTAAACCCCCTCGCATCAAAATTGACCTCTCAACTGTCTATCATTGCTGCTTTTCAAGCTGGCTCTTTTGTTCTACAGTTGGCAGCACTCTTTGTGGAGCTGCTATAGTGCTGAAGGGCACAGTTACCTACCACATACATTTTGAGACTACTAGACTAGACGTTAGGGTAGCTACGTTGAGCTTCGGAGACAAAGATCGGGTACGGGGTGGGATAAGCTCTCTTTTATAGGGTATAGGGTTGGATTTTAGCTATCATGAACTAGTTTTTTTTGTTTATCTGATTTGAAGTGTCCAAGTATTATACTGTATTTTTATGTCTAGAGGCTGATGTGGGTATATCAGGTCAGAATATGTGGTTTTATGTATCTGTAACCCTTGTATCGCTATTGTTAGCCGTAAAATGTGAGCCAGATATGTTTTACCGAAACGCTTAAGATTACACTAGTAGTAGTCGTGTTTTATATTGGCTTCCTCTTTGGTTGTTGAGCATTAAAGAGGAACTTTTAAGTTAAAAATAAGAGAGCTGATCACTTAGGATCAGAATTGCACAGATACAGATCTGTTCCTGTAAAATTGCACTGAAAAATGAAGAAATAAATTGTGTACAAGGAGGTAGGGAAATGTCAATTGTTTGCAGAGATGCAAAGCCAAGCCAAGCCAAACCCCTCTTAAATATAAGTTTGTCCAAACAGGCAGGCATTTAAAAGTGGTTGCGTTTTGGAGCTAGTCAACTTACACCAATTGATGAATCAATTCCCTGTCTGTTAGGTAAACACCAAGTGAAATACCAATATTGCCCCTTGGTTCAATCCAAGAAAAGAAGAAACCCCTCATTATAGAAATCCTTTGTGTGGATGCTTTTTGGGTCCCCACCCCCTCTTTTTATGTAAGTAATTGACCTAATCAATAATCAATCAGGTGAATGAAGCTAAAGGCTAACCCAAACTTGTCCTCCTCCTCACACTTCTTGTGGTCTACCGTGACGGCCCTTGCCCAAGGCCCACGTGATTGACAATTTGCTACCCTCCCCTCTTTCTCTCTCTCTCTCTCTCTCCTCTAACTCTACTCTAGTCAGCAATCTAAACCCAATCCTCTCTCTCTCTCTCTCTCTCTCTCTCTCTCTCTCTCTCTCTCTCTTATTGTCATGAAAGTGAAATATGATTATAGTGTGGGTGACGTGAGGAACTCCAACAGCCCTTTTAGATGACTCAAACCCATTGTCACAAGAAACCTTGGTCGGCAATTTTTATTTCCTTCCCCACCTCCTAACCTTAGTTATCTTCTTGCCTCTGAAAATTATTATTATTATTATTATTATTATTATTATTATTATTATATCGCATTTATCGTCTTGTTTTAGTATGCAGACGGGTTTTAATCACCCCGATAATTAATCACTTAATCGAGTCTCACATGCCGTCTCTTGTATCCAACATATCCACTTGGCACTTCCTGGTTTGTTCGTGGCCCACTTGCAAAACCTCGTCTTACTATAAGTATTAGTACAATATATTTAGATCATCCGGGGTTAGCGTGCTTTAATGACTTGATTAATATGAGTTAAAATACGTCTTAATCTAAGATAGTAGATAATGGTACTGCGAAAGGAATGGGATAGTCGTGATCATATGATAATTTGATCATTAAGCTGTATTTCTTGGGTTGTACATACACTAGGGTGAGTCAACTGCCTGCGCGTCATGAGCCACTGCACTTTTGACGCGTGTATAGGACATACAGACCCGTTTCTGGATTAACTATGATGGAGTATTAGCATATAAAATATTACGTAAAACTTTTGATTAGGTTAATGATTTCCGCTTAATTCAGGTCAAAGTTGCTATTAAATAGTTGTAAGATGGTGGCAGAATCTTCTCTCACCAATGTCCAAATAAAAAGTTGTTCACAGTACTGCTTTGTTGTGATGAGAAGTACATCTAATTTCCTTCCTGTTTCTGCAAGGAACTTGCAGCCATTAGCTTAGCTAAAGTCAAGATGAAACATAAATCATATAGGATTTGGTATATTTTTAATCCTAATTTGTAGGGTAGACCTTCCATTTTATGAATTTTGTTGAAAGATGCAAGAAATTGCAATTACTTATATAAGATGACTTTAAGCTCATTGGTTAAGGTTTCCATTTGCTCTTAGAGACGCATCTTATTTTCTTAATTGTAAATTAGTGTCACCAGCCTTGAACAACACTCAACCTGTTTCCAGCCCAAATTTCCACCAAAAACTAAACAAGTCTTGTGAATTTCAAACCTCTCAGTGCACCCTGTCTTTTGTCTAAAACAGGGACCTACCTTTGTGTTGGTTTCTTGTGCTTGCTGCTATGACCATGACATTTGTAACAGATGCTGTGGAAATTCTGTCTCCTCGAATGTTTGTTTCATCCACAAAGATTCCCATCAAAATTTTGCCTGGTTCATGTAAATATTGAGGTGGGTGGGTAACTCTTAAAAAAAAAAAATCAAAGACAAATGGACCAGGTTTGGTGAAATTGAGATAGAAGGTCTGTTTAGATGGATTATTGCAGTGTACTGCTTGACAGTATATGAATTGAAGATTAGAGAAATGTTATGCACACTCCCACTCTGATATAGACGTGTTTTGAAGTTTGAACCTAGGTCTCTTGTACCAAAACCTCGGAGATTTTACCAACTAAGCTAGTTGATATCTACTTGATTTAAGATGCCCTTACGAGGCGACAAAACTTTGAAGAGGATGGCGAATAAAACTCCATTCCAATGAAATGGAAAGGGTGACCATATTCCATCTTCTAAGAGGTAACTTCTTATGTACATTTTCTTGGCTGTAACAGTGGAGGTGGACATGGAATTTGAGCATACATATCCATCATCCGTTCAAAACTTGCCAGTTACAATTGATTATGACTTAGATAATTAAACCGCTATTGGATGCACGATTCATAAGTTTTCTTGCTGATAGTTGAGAAAAAAAAATCTCACTGTGAATCTTAAGAAACAGCCCATAGTTACTCTAGATTTATTGCTTACAACCTTGATCTCCCAGAGTATACTATACCGGCAGTTGAGCCTAAAGTGGGTTATTCAGATATAATATCTTATATTTGTGTAGCATCAATTTGTATTCTGCAAGACTGGGATTTTGAATGCAGAGTTAGCTTAGGATTGCCTTTGGATTCCACCCAGTTCGAATCACTTGGACGGAACCGAATTCAGTTCTGGTATAATGTTGACTTAGCTGCCTTGCCTTTTCCTTTTAAGATCAAAAGACGCAAAAACGCAAAGAGCACCTCCGTGAAGGCATGCAATCTTTGCAAAGATCATGTTCTTATTCGTATGCTTCCTCTCTTTAAACAAAGTCTCTTTGTTGCACACATGTATGCCATTCTCTTTTGCACTGCTTTCTTCCTTTTCTTTTCCTTCCAAAAATCTATTCCTCTCGTGGGAAAACTTTAAATCTTTGTTTAGCCGTGGGCAATTGAGAATTATTTGCTTTTTTGCATGGTCGCCTTTGAAGCATCGTCGAATGACAATACTAAAATTTTCTTCTAATTATCATGCCTAGAATTATAGTATTTTTTTTCATTGACTGGCAAATCTATCTATTGAGAGCAAACAGAGTTACCATCTTTTAACAGCCCAATGCTTATACTCATGTTACTTCTCCTTCATCAAGCCTTTCTTTCCTATTGTTTTGCCTCAAGGATTCAAAGAGAAACATATTGGGACTCTAAGAAAAAACGAACAAGAGAGCACTTTAAACTTAGGTGGTTATTTTTTTTCTGATTGCTACTAGTAAACTAAGTACAGAACAAATTAAGCACTAGGTTGAAAAACATTTGTTTTGAGGGGCAAGCAGGTGTTAAGGTTGTCTTCTAAGAGAAGAGAAACTATTGCAGCAGCTACTGCTCTCCTCCCGTTCTTCTGCTGATTCGCTGTTGTTGTTGTTGTTGATGTTGTTGTCGTTTTCGTTATCGCCATTACCAGAAACCTCAGTGACGGCGCTTGAGCCTGAGGAGGATGAGCAAGGTGCAGGAGGGAGGTTCAAATCGGTGGCAGCCCCCTTGTCTCTAGCCATAAAATCATAGAAAACCGGCTCGCCGATCCCAGCGTTTCTAATTCTGCAATCCTCTTCCACACAAACAACCTGTTCTTCCTCCTCAATGTCGTTTTTGCTAGCTGCATTGTTCCTCTTCTTGAGAAAAATTCTGCACAACACCCAGTCCCCTGTTGCTTCCCCTGTTTTCTGCAAACACAAATCCAGCCACACCCAGAAAAGTCAATGAGAGAAAGAAAGAAAGAGAGATTTGTTTATTGATGTTGATAAAGCTGTAGAAGACATTATCATTGCTCTGAAGATTCCCATTAATAATTTGCTTATAATTAATATGCTTTGTGGTGTCTATTTTATTGTATAAAAGTTGATTGATTTTGGAAATGCACAAGAGTGGAGATGGATTTCTTTCTCTTTTTATTTTATTTTATTTTGAATTGTTGTAAACTAGTTCTCCTTATTTTAATTTTCAATTTACCTGAACTAAGTTCTTTTTGAGAGGGGAAGTGGTGGTGGTGGTGTGAGCATGGACGAGGCGGTACTCGTGCATGATCCAGTCAGTTCTAGAACCATGGGGCGGCTTTCCTCTGTAGAAAACCAGTGTCTTCTTCATCCCAACTACGATTCCCGGGCCGCTGTTAGTAGTCCTACCGCCACCGGGCGCGACAACGATCGGCTTGTCCTTGCCAGTGGCCTTCCAGTACCCTGAAACTGTGGCCCTGTTTGATCTGTTCCCATTTGGGTACTTTGCTTCCCTTGTGCTGAAGAAGTACCTCTCTTGCTTTTTGTCCCCTGCATCATCACATCACACAACATATAAGCTACAGTAATTGCTAGAAATAGGGAAATGAGACTCAAACTCAAGTCATTTCCGAGTAACATTAGTGATACGGTGTTACGGTAACACTAGAAAACTTACCGGGCAAATCCCAAGGATCCGCCTTGCAAACGTCGACGTCGGGGATGATGGAAGCGGGCAACGGGGAAGCGGAAACCTTGCGTTTCAAGTACTGCAAAACCAGCTCTTCATCTGTAGGGTGAAACCGAAAACCAGGTGGCAACCTTAGCACCCCATTCTTCACAAAACTCATCTTCCTCTCCATTTTTTCACACTAGATTAATTACTGAATGAATTGAATTTGAATCAAACAACAAATTTAATTTGATTTCTCACTGTTTTTTTGTTGAGTTCATTAGTTCTCTTTTATGTTTAGTTGAAATGAGGGGTGAGAGGTTACAAGTCTCTTAGACACACATGTTGTCTCTACTTATAATCCTCACAAGTGAGAGAGAAGAAACATATAGAGATGAGAGAGAGAGAGAGAGAAGCAGGAAAGAAGGAAAAAGGTGGAAGTAAGAGAGAGAAATGGGTGTGTTTTGAGGAGAGAGAGAAGAAAAGCGAGGCTTCTTTATAGTAATGGGGTCACAGAGAGGTAAGCTGAGAAAGAGAGTTTAGCGTAAACGAGACTCAACCTCCTTTTCCCTTTGACGCAAAAAATATTTAATTTTGTGTTTTTGACATTGAAACGAAACCGATCGATTGCATCTCACAATAAGCGACCCAACAAGCTGTTTTTTTTATAGTGCTTTCTTTTTTTTATTTTCTTTTTGTTTTATTTTTCCGTCCAAACAAAAACAATGGCTTTGGTTGCTTGCTTGCTTGGCTGCTGTCACAATTTCCATCCTTGCCCTTTTCCCTCTCCTTCACGCCTCGTATCAAATTGAGTGAAAATGATCTGTCGGAAAATCTATACATTATATTTGGATGATTGGTTTTTTCTTCTTTCCTTATTATCGTTTTTGTCGGAGAAATTGTTTATGGGCTGGAGGTAGACCCGGCAAAAAAATAGTTCGGATCGGTTTTGATTTCAGTTTCAATCATTTTGTATATGGTCTAGTTGATGGTCTGCATCTAGTTAATTTGATTCGGATCACATTCAGATTTGTGGATATTAAGCTTATTTGGATCAATATAGGTGTATTTTTTGTTTGATCGATTCAGATTGTCACTTTCAGTTCAGATTAAGTTTAGAACACTTTACTTTGATTACAGTTCAATTTTGGGCTGGGTTATTTGGTTCGGGTAAGTGGGTTGTAGTCAATTTTATCAGGTCTAGTTGGAGGTTCCTCTTTTTTTTTTTTTTTTTTTTTTTTTTTGGTATTTCAGCAAGGAAGGATGCACGTTTGGTAATTGCAAGCTCTGAAAGGGTGAAGTCATCTTATGTCATTTCCCATAATTGGGGCTCACTAAAGCCTCTCAATGATTTGCTGAATGTACCATATTACCCCAATATGCCTTAAACAACACTTTATTTTTGCTGCAATCTACTATCATATCATAAACTTTGGGCTGTTAATGGTGTGCTCTCATGTCTATTGGGTTCTGGTTCAGTACCTCTTTCTCTCTGTCTTTTTTT
>BSSO01004157.1:0-15030 GCA_030267885.1 Mesembryanthemum crystallinum
AAACAAAGAAAAAAACAGTTTGAATCTCTTCTTTAGCATTATTTCAGAGGTTTGAAGGGCTTTAAGAAAGTGAAGTTCTTATGAAGGTGTACTATATTGGCTGTAATATGGTATATCTAGTTGGAGCAAAAAAAAAAAAAAGAAGAAGAAGAAGAACCTGTTAGGTTGCACCAACACAAACACATGGCATGAACTTGTTAAATTAAGTTATCAGTAAGGTGAAATATTTGGTGGTTAAGACCTTTAAAGTAACAGACTTGGCTGAAGTATAAGTATCCAGGGGTATTTGATAACTACATCATGTCAATGTCAGTTACTATAGATTTTGCACTTTCCTTTTCAGCTTAATCTCCCAAACAAGTAGTGAACTGTCAATGATGGTAAAAATGTGCAATAAATTTTAGATGAAACAAATTAAGTGAAAGAAAAAGTACAAAATCTCATAACAAAGGTAAATAACAATCAGCTTTATTTCCTTCTTTGTCTTTATTTTGGCACAAGGGCTAATCATAGTTACTCTAGAATGATTTACATTGGAGCAACAATCTCATAGCCCTTAGAGAATGAGAAACATTCAGCAACAAATATTTGTCAACTTCTTAATTTCTCACTTTCGTAAGTGCATTTAATGTGGGGGAAACAGTTCATGAATTCTGAGATTGGAGTTATTAAGCCCCGTAATGCAGAACACATATATACCTCAAACATGGCATATTGAGGATCTAGATATCAGGGAAGCTCTTAATCAAGTTAGAAACTTGACATAAAATAGGAATCAATAAATAAATAAAAAGTAATAAAATTCGAAACCGAAAGGCCTTGACACCCAAAAAGATACAAAACGGCTATAACAACCAACCAAACTACTATCATAAATTATATTCGCAACAACTTTATAGGGAGCTCTTGGCGGTTAATGATTCATTAACCTTTTTAGTAGCATGATAGAAGGCCTTAGACGACAATTGGCAAAGACGACATTTGGCAGACACAAGCAAGCAAATTCTAGTCCTATCTAAGAACCCCATATGGCAACCCCGCAAGGAAAATAATGATTAGAACAACTCTCAAGCACAAAAGGCACAAAATATTTATTTCAAAATGAATTAACCAAGCAACGAACTCCACCTACCAGCTTCATTCAGTTGTTGAGCACTCATCCGATCAAAGAACAACATCCTCTCACAATACTTTTCGTAGATGGATTCGAAATCACAATACAAGTGTTCAACATGACTTCCCATATCTCTTCCCTCACTAGAGCTAGTCTCACCTTCCTCCTCATCCTCATTTTCTGCACCCGATTCCTCTGGTATCAGCACCATAAAACTGTTTCTCCTGAGTTCTTTCAACCTCCTCTTCACCTCGTTCGTGATGAAATCATCATCATCATCATCCACTTCCGGAGAAGCATCCGCTGCTACCAACTTTCCTGTAGGAGTGCCATTCTCATTGTTCGGTTCCTCAGGCTGTGGGACTGGCTTCTCCTCCGAATCCTTATCTGGGTTCGGTTTACGAGCTTTTCTAAACTTCCTTATCTTCAAGAAATCCATTGCTCCTCAATGAAAACAATCTCAGTACACTTCAACCCAGTATATCATGCACCAGACAAGGATTTTCTCAACAACAACAAAATCCTAATGTATACAATCTCACACAGAGAAATCACAGACCCAAATCTACTCAATCACAACTATGCAAAGGGAACCTAAAATGTACATCTACTTCATTTTCCTTTTTTTCTCCCCCAGGTTGAACTAAATCATAACTAAAACTTACTTCATTCCCTGCAAAAGAAACAAACAAAAATGTTCAAGATTTACTCACTATATATGTTCTTCCATCCATACCCTTCACACATTCTATAACAATCATTCTAGGGGATCAAAAATGGGGAAATGCAACAAAAAAAGAGTAACATTTTCTCACAAATAGCAAAACTAAAATTGCCAGACCCAGAAACAAAATGTACTTATAACAAAGAAGAACAGTATGACAGAAAAAAGAGGGGAATGCCCTATAATGGCAAATTAATCAAAAATGAAACTCAGTGAGAATGACTGTAAAGATCCCATCTTTAGCCCCAACCCAACAAAAAGTAAACCCAAAAAAGGAAGTTTTCTACATCAAAAACCAAACAAAAACAAAAACCCAGATAAAACCCACTTGAACAGCAAGACAAACTTACATGGAAATGTAAGATCAAACCCAGAAATGACACCCCAAATCTCCCCATTGATGATCCGTACAAGTAAAACTCACCTGAAAATCTGGAAACACATATCTGGCAGAGAAAGAGATAGCACCAGAAACTGGTGAGCAAAACCCTAGAGATGGTGAGGTACTGAGAGAAGGGGGCGTTATGAAGTACCAAAATGTGTGTACTTTTTTTTTGTGGGTAATAAATTAGATTGAGATCAGTTTTAGAGAGCAGCATTAAAACCCATTTTCCATTTTCTCTACCTCCTTTTACCCTTTTTCTTCTTTCTCCACTTTTTTCTCGTGAAGTGTTTAAATGAACAAATTAATGTATGTTCTGTTTGGTTTTTGTGGGTTTTAATGGTGAGAGATTTCTGGGTTTAATCATAACTTAAACAAGCAATTAATTAAATGTTGATCACACAAAACCCAAGGGATTAATACAAATCAATTCAATGCAAATGCAACACCACTCTCTTTCTCTCTCCTCTGTGTCTGGAGTGTTGTGTGCAGAGAATATTGTCAGAGAGAGAGAGAGAGAGAGGGGTCTGAAACAGAAAGGCCGCGAAAGTGGAGGGTTTTTGAGATGTTACAGTACAACAAAGACTAAAGACTAAATAGTATCCGTTGTGGAAGTTACTGTTATGTCCTCATTTTGAGATTTTTTTTGAAAAGTTTTGAACTTTTTAATTTGTGGGGTATTTGGAAGATTTGGAGTATAGTGAATTAATGGGCTTTTAATGGAAGTGGGCATTGGATACTTTGTGATGTTTGGATCCCATACATCTTATTCTGATCTGAGGTTGTCGGTTTTGTGGCCCACATTTTCTAGATCCCAATCTTTGCTAGTAATTTGATCATGGTCAATGTAGTCAAATCCCTTTCAATGTAGTTAACTGGTTATAATCACAAACAAGTGAAAAAGAAAGGTTGATGTTGAACTCAATTTGTCTATTTAGGTTGTTATTTTATAGTAATTTTTTTGAAGAGGTATATGGGGTGAACTTCATGGTGTTTTATAATCAGGGAACTAGTGGTTTTGAGTTATAACTTAAGATAATGAAGTGACTCAAATCTTACTTAGCATATTTCAAAAAATATAATAGTAGTATCTTAGAGGTAATCTATATATAACTTATTCACAATGAAATATCCTCTTGTCATTGTATATTGCACTTATTTTGCGATTAGGTGGCTCGCAAACATTTTCTCAAAGATATTAGGTACATCTTATTGTGTGTAATTAAGCTAGATACCTCTCAATACCACTTACAAATAATTTCAAAAATAAAGGCCAGAAACTTTATTTCCGGTTGGATAGTTTTGTTTTCTTGTCATGACTCAAGATTATTAAGTGTATAAATAACACTAAATATCAAGAATTTTTTATTTTTTATTTTTATTGCAATGTCAAGATTGATTGTTGCAAATCTTGACACACATTATTTATTGACAAAAAAGTTTGTACCAAACACTTTGTAGAGTCTTTCAAAAACAACCCCACAATTGTTAAGGATAGTAGCTTAAAATCTAAATCTATCAATCCTGGCTAACACAAGATCCACATGCCACATCAGATGTTTTTTTTAGATTTGGGATTATCGATGTTCCTAATCCATTGAATCAGGTTCAATCATGATCACAAATTTACAACAAATGTTGATGCTAGAGAATAAGTCACTGAGACATTCCAAACTTCTTTTTAATGGTTATATACATTTAAAATAGCTTAATTCCAACTTAGCTCCTTCTCTCATCAAATATCCCATAGAGTTCTGCAGAGTTGTGTACTGTGTAATGTGTACAATCATTCATTATTTGTGCTAATAGTAAATAGAACAGATTTGAGAAGACAAGCAAATTAACAAGATTAACCGCTTGGACTGTACTCATGAAGACAAAAACATGTTCCTCTCAGAGCTGAGAAGACAACACAGACACTGTTGATCACATGGTTCTTCATTTGATCTGGACTTCTTCACTTGTCTTCAATGTTGTTTTTGTATTTATACAATGTACTACAACACCTTTCTCAATTATTGGTGGTGACGAGGTGGCTAATTCTAGAGGGCTACGCCACCACATAAATCGTGTAGCAGTATACGACGACCTTGGGCCACCTAATAGTTTCTCTCGAGTTACAGGTATACGGTTGTTTATTTATGTAAGAACATAAGCATCAAAGTATCAAACCCTAGTGTGCCATTTTCAACACACATTTGTATGTACACTTTCAATCAGTTGAAATACAAACAGGGATTAGTAACCCAACCAAGTAGATGGTATCGGCTGAAATCTGGACTTTGCACAAGCCAAAAGATCATAGTATTCAGTATGATTCAGGCAGTCGCGAAAGTCTGTGAAAAGCTTCTCGAGTATCCTCCATTGCACTTTGTTTGATCTTGAATATGGATAAGGGAGAGACTCCTGCAGGAACAATACGTGTGAAAATTAAAAAGCGGTTCATAACTTATTATTCAAGGACATTCCTAAAGATGATGAGTCCGGATCCTCTATCCATCATATGTGTCATCTCATATCTCAACCCTATACATTTGCCACATCAGTTTTTTTTTAATTTATTAACTTGGCCTGCATAACAAATGCACGAAGGATTAAGATATGTTGGGACATGAGATGGAACATAGATTGGGAGAAAGGATCATATCCGGAACATGATGCCTCGAGGTTAACAAATCCTGCTAAGTTTCAACTCTCCAATGTTGGAAAAACATGAAGCTTCATAATTTTAAGACAATTCTTAGAGTTTCACCTAGAGAGAACGAAACCTCCAATACCAATAAGGATCAAAGCCATCCGATTTAGTAATAGATCTCCACTTGTCAAATTTATAATTTTGTGACAAGACATAGACCATTGGCCAACCAGTAATGGCCTTGGGGCTGAGGGGTGGGAGGGAAGAGAACTTGTTGCTTACATTTTCCTCAAGTGCCAAACGTTTTAGTAACTGAAACGTCTTCTCATTTTCCTCCAAATTGTCAATGACAGCCAACCAGATCTGGGAAGCAAGCTCATACGCCCTGTCATGTGAATTCCCACATGCTATGAACTGATCTGCCAAAAAACACAGGAGCATTAGCCGGCCAAGATATGCAGCTTAAGATCAAAGGTGCATACATTATGGATATGAAAGACAGACGGTGCTTTTCTTGCATTATACCTAACAGCATCTATGTACCAAGAACATGTCTTACATTCTGAACAAGCTTTTACAAAGTACAAAGTTTGTAATAATCTACCCTTTACCATGGACCAAATTTACAAATTGATTATCGGCTTTACAATTCAAGCAAATTAATTTTGTGATAGGAAGGTGCTTACCAATCATTGTTCCATGAAGTATTCCAGAAGGAGGCGGCATAGTAGTTGAAATTTCAAGTTGTTCCTTCAGGAAAAGATATGTATGACCTACAATCTCGTCGTCTAGGTCAAAGAATCGTCTACTGATGTACAAAGCTATAAACCTCCTGCAAACATAGATCGCCCCATTAGAATCTACCATATGCCACTTTTCATGTTTGCAAATTATGCTTTCATGCTTTTACTCATCCTCAGTAGCTACTGCCTCCTTACACATTCAAGCTCTCATGTTGAACACATCACAGGAAAGGATAAGTAGACCAATAATTCTTTTGGGTTGAAGGAGGTTAGTTGAAGGGTAAGAACATTTAAGTATTCAGACTGTTTAGGAACACCAAATATGTACAAACAGAAGCCAAAAGGGTGAGTCACAGATATCTAGGTAATCACATTCAAAAGATACCTTTTACTTAAACCCCTAGGAATTGGCCCTGGCCACCTTTTTGCCAGATCAATGAAGGGGTATGTCTTTACAAGAGCAGCTTGCCACAGACCCTCTCCTTTAAACAAGTTTGCCCAGTGTTTCTTCACACAAGATACTTGAGCCCAGTAAATGACAGGAACTCGAAGGAATATCTCAATTAACAAATGATCTGGAAGCTTCTCAAGTGAATTGTCATGTAAGGTAGCGCTTTCACTAGCAGTAGTCATGAGGATCACCAGCACACTTGAGACATAAAATGAAATGCAAGAAAAGCAAGGTGAGATGCGAGCATAATGAAGACAAAGCAATGAAAGCAAGCACATGGAAGAGGACCATTATTGAACAGAAATGCCAGGTAAAGTATTGAAAGTGCAAAATGAGGATTAAAAATCAATAAATGATACCATGGGCACGAGAAAAGCTAGCAGTTATAGTAGCCAACTCTAGTTTACCATACAACGTTATTGTAAAATTCCACAATGACAATCAAATTCTGCTTCACAGATAATTATGAACAATTGGGCATTGTTAATGATCATTGGACTTCAATCACTAGGAAATAGAGAAGTATGTACAATTTTGAATTTTCAATTACTTACTCTATCAAGAAATAATAGCCATTGTTACTATTTTACATTGTCCATCAAAAACAGTCACTTTCCCAATATAGTGATGAACTTTGGTTGTATATCCAATCTTAATCCCACTTACTCGTGTAATTGCAAACCTAAATCTGAAGTAGATTATTATTGGGAAAAAATTATTGGGTTCATCATTATACAACAAATCCTTCTTTTTGACTTGTTACTATTGTGTGACGACTAATTCCAGACAGAGGAAATATTTGGGAAAAAGAAAGTAACATTGACCATCACTTATTTAGTAACCAAACTATCTCTTGTTTATAGTTCTCCAGATGTTGTTTAAGATCATTCGTAGCAACCCAAACCAACCAATCCTAGATCAGGTATTCAGTTCAATTATGTTGTAGAGTATTGAGTTGGACTTTTTCATTCCAAATGCATGATCTATTCCCAAAAAGAATGTCACTTAGTATACATATGTTGATATATTGTACTTAGGAATACCTACTCCTTCCATTTAGTGTCAGCATGAGACTTAATTCAACATCAAAACACCCTAAAAGTTAAAAAAACACTTGATCCATACTAACAATTTGGTTCCTTTGTCCTCGGACCTCGGGCTAGTGAGTTAATTTGGAGTTAATAAAACCAAATCCCAGTTAAAGATGTGTCAAATAGTAATACAAGGACAGCCCAAGCATGATAAAACTCTATCACTGTCTGCCAAACCCTTTTGTCCATGCCCCTAGCTTTCCTAATCCCACCAAGCAAAGCAAGAACAAGATTACATAGGAGCATGAAATTTGTGCTTTGCTCATCACGTGATCAAAGAACTCACAAATCTAAAAGCACATATTTTATTTCATCATCAGAGAAAATAAGCAATACCCATAATTTGTTGAGAGAATCAGATCAAAACCCATCTCTAGAATTCCCATAACCACCCAAGAAACAAGAAATTAAGCACAAAAAGAACAATCATACTATGCCAGAATTACTTGCCTATGCATCACAAACTTAAGACGATTCATCCAAGGTTCAGCTCAGGCAATCAAGAAGCATAATATCATCAAGAACCCATCAAGATTGAAACAGAGAACAAGCTGAAAAGATAATTCTTGGGGCAAAATGAAGCAAAAGAACAAAGAAAGTTGGAAACTTGAACAAAGTAGTGGTGATAAAGACGGAATATTTACCTGATAGAGCAAAGAAGAAGAGAGAGAGAGAGAGAGAGAGTAGAGAAATGTAGCTGGGAAAGAGAAGTGGGAGAGGACCCAGTTTGAGGAGAGTTGAGGTGTATGTGATGTTTGAGGTCACACTGCGCCGATGCCTATTCTAAAAGAAGACAAAAAGACATGGATTAAATTGAAACAAAAATAGAATATACTACCATAAGAGGAAAAAGATATTAAAATGAAGTAAAAATTGCCACCTAATCCCTTTTATAATAGGGGAAATTTATTTGACTAATTATACCATTTTAAAAAAATTTATAAAAATAATTCACTTTTCGTTAGCCAGTCAAAACCACACCAGAAAAAACCAAAATGTTCTCTTATTTTCACTTTTTGAGGGGATTTATGTTAATTTCATAGGAGTTTTGCTTCAATAATCTATATAAAGATGTAATTTGCCACTAGTTGTTCAGTTTTAAAGAGAAACCCTGAATTGCAATTGAGAAATGAATGTTGGTGCTTGGTGTGGGATAAATATATTCTATCTAATCAAACACAACATAGGTGCAATGTATTGTATTTACTCATTGCATATTATTGTTATTGTGTAACGGGTAATAAATAGTGGCGAACTAGTTGTGGCTATTTGCTTTGATCAAAATGTTCTCCATTATTATTTAATTTTTTATCTGAATTAGATTCTTCATTATATGAGAATAATTTTTGAAACCGAAAATATATGTTATTGTTTGTGGTTTTGGAAGTCAATTAGTTGCTTTTGAGTACAATCCATTGTTTTGATCGTCTTGAGTACAATCCTACCTAATATATACTGAGCGTATTTATGTTGTTATTTGTATTGTTATAAAATTCCTATTATTATGATTGAAATTGTTTGTTGAGACTAATTGATTATTGTGATGAAGGTAAATAATAATTAGTCATTAAAAGTTGTAATGTGTGAACTCAAATTATAAAATATAGAGATGATCCTTATCCATGTATAGAATTATACAACAACTAAGCTAAAATTTTGGTTTATCTTTTATCCATAATTTTTATTACAAGAAAAATAGAGATTCACGATCAAAGAAAATAAAAATAAATAGAGGTTCTCTTTTCATATTTTCTAACTAATTATAGTCATCTATCTCCACCAAAATCGGATAAATTAGATGCGCAATTGATTAACAACGTCTATACATGTATAAGATAATTTGGGCAACTACATAAATAGCAAAGAATTCTCATAATAGGGTGTTAAACTACGTCATCTTTGGAGCAAATAAAGATGCGATCGTATAAAACCCTTTAATCAAACAAATGCAATCATGTAAGAAATATTCAGAGTGAACAAAGGGAAAACATGAATCAAATAGCAAAAACATCAAGAGAACATCTCCATTACATATTTGGGGTTCTTGTAGCCTTGTTCATATTGTTAGCTACCAACCTCTCTCCCAAACCAATATTGGTCAATGGATGGGCCGTTGGCCCGACCAGTTACCAGTTCAACATCGAGAATGCGATGAAAAATGGCGTGATTAACATTCACTGCAAATCCGACTACGACGATCTAGGACTCGTACGCCTTCCAGTACATAACAACTACACCCATGCATTTAAGACCCAACTCTTCAAAACCATGCACTTCTTCTGCGAGCTAAACGCTCCCAACCATGCTCACCAAGTATTCGACACCTTCAAAGACGTGATCGAGTTTGTCGATCATCAATGTGGCGGTCGACATTGTTTTTGGAAAGCAACTGAAGATGGGATTTTCTTGTTTCATATTCAAAGGAACAAGTACTTTAAGATGTATGATTGGGATAGATACAAACACGATGATGATGATAATGAAGATGATGATGATAGTCCATAGAGGTGTAGAATTTACATGTTGGTGGTTACTACCAATGATGCAACAAAATGTAAGATATGTAGTTTATGACGGAGATAATGTAACTTTTTTTTTTATATGTTGACAAAATATGCAAATTTTGTGAATGAGTAATAAACAATCATACTCGATACATACTAAGGGGTCGCTCATGCACAGGAAAAGGACAGTTAAGAACAAAATCATCATGCTTGAAACAATCTTATGGTCATAAATTGGTTTCCATGGAAATACAATAGAAATTACAAAACAAAATTAACGTAAAGATGACTGATCTCATATTTATTTACCAACTATATAATCTCTCCATCCAAATTTGACATTCTTAGACAAAAAATCATGCTCCCCCAAGTTCTTGTACATTTACTTTCTAAAATTGGTGATGATTGTTATGAATTTGACATCAAAGTTCCAAAATTATTAAGAACAAAATTTTGACATGGAATGAATTTTCCCTTTATCTATGTTGATTGTTGATGCTTCTCCGATTGAGAGCCTTTCTTAGAAGTGTCTCTCTTCCAGGAAATGGATTATAAACTTCAGAAGTTTGGCCAGAAGAACTTGGTTGCACTCTCTCTGCACTTGCATTGTCACCTACACTATTCATATTGTTAAGCTTGTCATTCATGTTTGGCAATATCACCCCTCTCTTCTTCATCTTCAACCTCTCCCTCCTCTCAACTCTCTTCTCTCTAATAATTTCTCCTACCAATCTCACGCCAGCTTGCTCATTTTCCACCCTCTTCTTCTCTTCCTTCTCCTTCGCCCTCGGTATCCTCCCTCCTTTTGAGGTCCCAAGGAGCCGAAAATCAACCCTACTCCACCCCAACTTATCCTCATTGTCCCACCCAAACCTCTGGCTTATCTCAAGCAACTCAGCCACTGCACCCACCTCGGTTGTGGACTTGGCATTGGCATAGGCCGTGGCCAAGACCTCGCCGTTGAGGAGCTTCTCAGCAAACTCCCACTCGACACGATCATTGTAGACCGGGTCTTCGAGGACTTGGTCAGCTAGGTTAGCCCACTCCTCAAAGTCCCTTGCTCTGAGGTTGTTGGAGACCCATTTGAGGTAGGTTGACGGCAGGGTTCCTAGCATTCTGCCCTTGTATTTCCCAAAGTCTATCACTCTGTCCCTTGCTGGGGTTCCATTTGCTGATGCATAGGTTAGTAAACATTTGAAGTGTTTTGGCTTTTGAGAGCATGGAAGATTGGATGAGCTGAGGAAAGTGTGCAATGGGTGATGGCCAAGGAAAGAAGCCATGGTTAGGAAGAGAGAGAGAGAGAGAGAGAGAGAGAGAGAGAGAGAGAGAGAGGGACTGTTTGGGGTGTGGATGATAATTTTCTAGCACTTATCTCAAAAGGCAGTGTCAGAACAGCAACTTGTTGGTTGGACCCAAACAAAAACTCTTGTCTGAGCATTTTGTTTCTTCCAACATAATGCCGTTTGAGATATTGTTTGTTTGTGTGTGGCAGAATGTATTTTTCTTTTTCTTCCTTTTTGGGGTGAGGGGAAAAAAGGGATAAATTACCAAAATATTCACAAATTTGAATTGAAAAAGTACAAACTCTGATGAATAACCATCTTTCAGCAAATGCCACTACATTAACTGGAAAAAGAAATTGTACAAACATGGGATGAGACTTGAGAGAGCTCTTAAGTCTGAGAGTCTTAGTAAGAATTAACCAGGGCCAACTTTAGGAATGTCATAATGCTCACTCAAGTTGGCAAGGTACTGATTGAAGTCGTCTAGACGATCGCGGTGGGATTTCTTGGATGTCTTTCCATGCCTCTGGACATCGAGTTTCTCCCTCTGCTCTATGTATCTCTTTTCAGCTGGAGTCAGATGATCACTAAAGTTTGGGGTCTTCCCTTCACGGGTTTTGTCAGACTCATTGATGTCCTCCTCATCTTCAGTAAGGGTGATAGACGATTCTGCATTCCCGCCTAAAACCAAAAGCCAAATCAAGATAATGACATTCAAAATTTAAAAATGGCTCATATAAATCCACTTATTGCTAGGTAATCATGTGAAAAGCTATAACAGTGACGCTACACTAATGTTGAGGAGAAGATAATTCAATAGTCTCACTTAACTTCACATTCAAAAACAGATAACAAAATAGGTCGCAACTCAAAAAGCACCAAGTCTCTAGTCCAGATGCAAGCAGCCACTGATGCCTTGTCAACAAATCCTAACAGAAACAAAAACTTTGAACACCTAGGAAATGCCATCCTGATGCACAAGGCTAGTCAAGTGGGTCTGGGGAGCAAGGTCAACGTACACGACCTTAACCCACTTGGCAAAGTCACCTATAGGCTGTAGCAGCCAACGGCAATAGCCCCTTGGTGGCAAAATATCTGATATCAATGCAACACAATCTTAGTTGTACTCAGCTTAGACATAATACAGACCATCCTGAAAAACTTTATCTAAAAAACAGACCGTCCTGAAATTATGCAACTTTTGGGCGGTCTAACAAACATAATCCCACATTTAGAAATTGACAAGGATAATCCCACATTTACCTCCGTCCCACAATAATGGGTCAAGTGACATTTTCGTTAACTCCCAATTACGAAAATGATGATGTGGCAGGGGTTTGTTACTAATGTTATTGTGAGGGAGTTGTGGAGTTAACAGAGATGTCACATGGCCCATTATTGTGGGACGAAGGTAAATGTGAGATTATTTTTGTCAATTTATGAATGTGAGATTATTTTTATTGGATCGCCCAAAGGTTGGATTATTGGCATCAAATTTTCCTTAAATAGCAAACAAAATACTGATGATTAAACAGGCACTTGTAGAGTCAGCTAAAGAATTTAGCAGAACAAATAGTCTACTTGTTACTTCTACAACTAGCACCAGATATTCTGGCCAATGGGATCTATGACATAAGTTCAATTTGTTTCGAACTGTAAATACAATATTGATTTAACTAGTGACTAGTATGAGATTATATGTGTCATGAAGAGGGGAAAACTACAAAACCAGATGCATCACCTGTAAAAGAAAATCATAAAATTTCAGACTGTAGAAAAGCATGAGATGCACGGATACTCGAAGGCAATAAGTTGCTAAGAAGAATACAAAAGTTAGACAATTTAAGACATCAAACAGAGTAGAAATGTGAGCAATATGCTCTAAATGTAGTACAGTAGCAAAATAAACAAGATTCATAATTTTCTTGGTTCTTAATCCATGGGTGCTCTCTCTTTGAAATTTTAGCTCATCTTTGCTTGGGGTCTGCTGGTTGCAACTGAGTACCACACAGATGTTTTAACGACCTACAAAAGGAGGACGAAGAATGGCTGGATTGCTGGAGTGTAGATGCTGACTCCTTTGGTTTGGTGGTGCTCATTTAAGAAAAGGAATCAGCAGAGTACTCAGAAATTTTATATTTCTTTTTGAGAGTGTTTTACAGTTGTAGTAAGTGCTTCATGAGCCATACTTGTCTTTTCTTGACCTTGTGAATAAGATCATACACTAATTTTTAGCCTAGAGACTTGAAGCTTTTTGTTCATTGCCCTCTTTATGTACATCAGTAATGGGCCCTAATGTCATTTCAACGATTGTTTCACTTATTTATCAAATATAGGAACAAACCTTCCAATATCTCATGTTCTTTAATCTCCGTGACTTCATCAATATGCTTCTTCTGTTTCTTTTTCTTCTTCACGCCACCACTTTTCACGTCCAAGGCTTTTCCCTTCAATTTCAATTTACCACCAACAACATTGTCGTATGCTGACATCTTATCTGGAAAATAGACAAACCAAACACCAGTTAGAGAATTCAGAATTTTACCTAAAAATAAGTATCATTCTTGATTTATTTTTTTTTCACCTTCATTTGTGGAGACAAGGCAACCCAGAATAATCATATCATGTTTGCAAATTCATGAATCATATAGATAATCGACACTCAGCACAGATTTCCACAAATGAGAATAATGATCCTCCAAGTCCAAACACTCATGAAAGGGCCTCATTCTAGTCAGCTTCCATGGATCGGATACATTCTACCCCATAACACCAGGAAATTACACCTATCGGTTATATTCTACTAATATTATTTCCAATTTTTCCTAATACCTAGTATGGAACCATGGACTAGCTGAATGATTTGATTTCTAAGCAACATAATCATTGCTAGCTATTGATAACCACTTAAGCAGCAAGAAGTGATGCAAGGACCCTTAACACTGTCAAAGTTACAGCCCAAATTCAGAACTAAATATCCACAACCGCTTAAGCACCCGTCAACCAACTGTAGCAAAGTACATGCACACAGCCACACAGGCACCCTTGTAGTCATAATCTTACATTCCATTGCCATTGAGCAAGGAAGAAGATGCCATGAATTCTAAGTTGCTAATCAATGGTAGAATTGCATCCCCCTTTCCATTGACGACACAAAGAATTATACGCTACAAACATACAACATTGCTCATTTAAACCCAATTCTGGGAAGATAAGCATCATTCCTTATATTTCAATGTTCATGTTGAAAACAAGCATGACAGATTCAAGCAATTATGAAAATCCTACGCCCTAAGATTAAAGAAAACGGTCAAAAAGCACTAAAATTTTCCTAGCTGTGAGAACTAACAATGGGTAGATAAAATCAAACAAATTCCAAACAAGAAATCAATCTCATTTCTCAAGCACTTGCAAATATGTGCTGCAAGATTGTTTTCCAAAACCAGCCGACGGCAACGACCTGGAAAATGTCACTAGGGTGGTCGCCCCTAACTGAACAATTGAATTTCGCCCGAGCAATTCAACCCTTGAAAGCACTCAATCAAATTCTCCCAAATCATTCAAATGCGATTTTGCCCCAAATCAATTCGAATATGAAAACCCTAACCCCAAATTACTTCCAATATGAGAGGGATATGGCAAACAAATTCAACTTTGATAAAGAAATTGCTTCGAAATCAATTAGAGAGAGAGAGAGCAGCACCTGGTGAGGGGGTGGCGGCCTAGCTTTGGTGTCGCGACTGGCGATGGCCGTTGGGAGGAGAGTGACTTCTCAAAGTGAGGAGAGAGAATCAGAACTGAATATATTAACTCTTTTTTTTCTTTTTTTTTTTTCTTTTTTTCTTGGAAAAATTTCATTTTGGGTACCCGACGTTAGGCCTAATTGCAATTTGGGTACCAGTCTTTTCAATATTCTCATTTTGGGTACCTGAAATTTAAAAGATGGTCTCATTTTGGGTCATTTCACTGACGCCGTCAAAAATTCTGTTAAAATGCTGACGTGTCATCAAGCAAAATATTCTTAAAAAATGTCTAAAAATTACCAAAAATATTTTAAAAGTTATGAAATATTTATTTTTAGTTATTTAGAATTTTCTATAACA
>BSSO01004158.1:0-15030 GCA_030267885.1 Mesembryanthemum crystallinum
GAGAGAGAAGGAAAACAGACCTCCCTATTATATATATATAGTCAAGAACAAAAGGTGGTACATAAAGTAGAAAACCAGACACAGATAATATCTGCTGAACTAACAGGCTGGTTAAGCACAATCATAATATGGATGACAGGTGCTCAATTTTTAACCACATATATCCTTGGCATTGACATGTTGATTACATAACACATAGAGGAGAATACAAGTATCTGAAGGTAATACTATCTGCACATTCAGAACAAAGGAAATGGGCTACAAGAAACTAAAAGCTTACATAAACGCATCTTCTCAGAGCAAAATCCAGTCCCCATCCATGCACCAAATCATTCTGCGCACATGATATTATCTAGTCAGTCAGCGGGATAAAAATATCAAACCAACTCAACGTCCAACATAATTTCATGGATCAAGAACAGTGAAACACTATAGTAAAAATGTTGTGGCATTAACAATTAAGGATTTCAAATAAATATCACAAGAAACCATCTGAACACTACGTATTAATCCCAAAATCTGAGATAAATACCTGAATCATGTGCCACACACAGCGCCAAGCATCCCGTGAGAAGACAGGGGCCATAATTTCAACAAATCTGCAGAAATTTGACAGTAATGTAATGATGGGAGGTGAACATTGAGGTCTGAGGATGTATTTCTTATTTCTTTCAGTATTTTGCCAGTACAGATTGTATCTCTAGTCTCTATATCTAAACATGCTTTTCTTAAAAATGAACCATTCATATGTATTTAAAAGAGCTCTCATATTCCTGAGGGCATAAAATCCTTATAAAATAAAACATATGACACCAAACACAGGATCTTATCTGTAATATCATGCAACGTTCGTCAAACTATAAAAAAGTGTCCGAGCATTACATCTCACAAGTGCGCATACAAACAATATACCATTGTGCATCACGAATTTGGTTGATAGAGTGAGTAGCATTTGCATAAGAGATCACTCACCATGTAAGCAACTGTTTCACCACTCAGTAATATGGTATGAACATTTCGCAAAGTTTAAGAAAAACAAAAGTGAAAAATTACGAGAACCTTCATGAATTAATTGATTTTTGGGCTTGGGCCTTAAAAACCCAGCATATACAATAGCTTAATTATCTTTTCTGACTTCATGCACATGTGCAAGAGGAACAAAAATGAGAAGGCTTACGCAGCACAAGGTGGCAACCGTGGGTCAGAGCACCATCCTGGCTTCTCCTTTGTTTCCCTGGTCAACAGGCAGATCTTCATCAAACTTACGTAGCAAATGAAAAGCTAATTTATTCAAAGCACGGAAGATGATATGAATCCATGAAAAGGTTGAAGAGATGAGTGAAAACAAAAGCATACTTGTGCACTTCTCTATCACCTCTTCTCTTTGTCATCTCCCATGTCAAACCATTATTAGGCTCAAGACCTGGTTGAGAAATCTCCAGGCCATGCTTCTTTACCAGCTGAATATATCTGATGAGAAAACAAGAACAAGACATACGCTTCAACATGTGTTGAACAGAAGTTCAGACAGAACAAACGCCAAAAGGTAAACTTACTTCTCAGCATTAAAATGTTCAACGCCAAGATCTTCATCCCATATAAAGATGTATTCATAAGCAGCTACAACATCTGGGTGCAGAAACCTTTTCGCATACCACCTGCAAAGAATATAAAGAGCACATAAAACCGATAATAAATCTGACAAGAGGCAGCATGTCCAAGCATAGTTCTTCATTCTCATTTTTCAATAGAAATGTCCCGCATAAGGTATCTAAATTTGGACCTATAGCTTTAATATTCTTAGGAATCAATGCACCATCTCCTCCCCCACCCCCCACTTTCTCCCCAAAAGAAAAGAAAAAAAACCATATTGACAAACTGCCTGTCATCTGGAAGTATATCTTGGTAGTATTAAACTAAGAATCGTGTTAACCCCATAGTCTTCTAAAATGACATTAGCCTGTTAGGGCTTACATCACATTAGCTCTCACCAAAGTCTCCACTTTCCAATATATGTTCAAAATTTGTGAAGGAGTAAAAGAAACCAGATCCAGTAGAAGGTTTAACAAAAAGAAGGAAAAACCTCGTGTTCATATAGCACAAGTGGAAAACTTATGGATAGAACATCTATTTCTATCATTCCTTTCATAAATTGTGGTATTGTTATGGTAGGGCCTGCATCAAGCACTGCCTGAATTTCAGAACTAAAAGTCATCTCAGTATGCATGATGCAAACAGATTTGTTCTCATCAGTTTTCAGCATAGTCTCTCAAATATGTTTTCAAAAACTTAAAAAATTAAGAGATACACAGATAAAATGAGACGATAATGCAAGGGCAGTAGTCATGTGGAGTTCCTGGAGCAAAACAACAGAAAGTCATAAGAACACAACATTTACTTCTAACAATCGTCCACAATTTATATTAAAGGACCTGCACCATTGTCTACGTTATAAACACCATAAGACAATCCAGCTATGAAGAATACAAAAGAATTCTAAAAGTAAAAGTTCATACCATTTTGTTTGCTTCGGCGCACTAACATGGATTGCTCGTTTTGACCACTCAAGTTCATTCCATTCAGTAGTTCTACCATCATAGTGGAACAGCAAAATTTGGAAATCTTCAGAAAACTGCATGATAACTTCAAATTACTAATCTTATCGTACTGGGATAAACATTATCACATACTTGTAGATAATTTGATTGCAAAACCTTCTTTACGCATGCGTCAATATTATTCTTCTGAGCGAACCCAACAGTGAATGTTACCAAGTACTTTGGCTTCTTTTTTAAATCCTGCAATTGAATGAAGAGAGGAAAAATTTAGAGAGAATTGAGAACCAACCGGAGAGGAAAAGAATAATCTCAATTTGAACTGTTCTAGTAATTGATAACTGTTATCAGAAGCAACAAGAATTTCCCCACTAGCCCTAACTAGAATGGGAAACTAAAATCTTGGGAAAACGGCTTCATTAATACATACTTCCTCTTTTTGTGGAAAAAAAATCTGGTAAAACAACTCTGAATATCCTATTGTGATTATCCTAAAATATTCTCTAAAATATAAAAATAAAAGTCAGATATATGTTTAAAAAACATATAAATAGAATCAATACAAATTACAAGATTACTTAAATGCTAGCTTTATCCTTTACAGTCAATCTCTATCAGCAAGACAAGATTTATGATAAAGTACCCCAATTAAACAATATTGATCATTAAAGAGATTGGAAATAGTGAAGTGATCAAGTACAGATATCAACTGAATGACAAAGTTTACTTCTTTACTTAAGAGTGTGTTTAGCTTCTTTAAAGCTTGATTTTCTCCCTTATTTACTCACAATCTAGCTCTTTCACCTACTCAGCCCATTTTCAGCTTCTAAGAAGCTATGAACATCCTGGATATTTGTATCCTTTACCGTTGTGCTAGTGAGACGCGTCTTCATCTGTTTTTGCAGTGCAAGCTTGCACGCTCCTATGGGTCAGGCTTTTTGGCATTGCGAAAGAGTGCTTTCTTCGCCCTCCCTCTCTTACTCATCACTTGTTGGCGTGGTACGTTGGTTTTGGAGAGGGCAAGGATAACAAATTGTTGTGGCGGTGTGCTTTTCCGCTATTCGCTGGTGCCCTAGGTTGGAAATTAACTCTCGCGTCTTTTCCGGAATTTCCAAGCCCTTTACTTTTGCGTGGGATCAGGCGGTCTATATGGCCTTTATTTGGGCCAAAGCTGCTGGGGCTTCTAAGGGGATGTTTATCCCTGATATTCAAAGGCATTGGGGTGACTTATGAATATGATCAGTGATTCTTTTGTACCTTATTCTCTAGAGGACTCCTTGTCCTTGTTGCTTATAGATCTTCATTTTAGTTTAATACAACTTTTATTATCCAAAAAACAAAACGGGTATTTTTTTCACAACTTTATAATTTTCTATACGAAAAAGGTATATTAATCATCAAACAACGACACAGTGATAAACATGTCGAGGGCAAGGTTTGGGGAGGTTTAAATGTACGCTGTCTTACCTCTAACTATTAGAGGTTGTTTGCATTGGACCCACCCAAAAAAAAAAAGTGCATATTGATTAGGACTCATAAATATAGCCTAAGAGGAAAAGGAGTCCTCTTAAAGAAACTAACTACACACATCAGCCGAGTGACGGAGAATCTCCAAAACAAAATAAGTAAATAACTCCGAAAACTACCAGAAATTTTAGCCCACAAAGAGGTAAAATGAGTTACCCTATCCCACAACATATCAACACACATGGATAAATTGGTAAAGACTATGGCGTTCCCCTCCAGCCAAATACTTCTGCCACAACCCTTGTTCCTCCTCCCTCCTACCGAAACCCACAAAATGGATTTGCAAAAATTCCATAAAAGTGGCCGGACACACCCAAAACTCTCCCATTGTAACAAACAACTTACTCCAAAGTCCCCATGCTACTCTACAACTCAAGAGCTGGTGTGCCGAGGACTCGCTACTCGCCGAACAAAGCATACACATTTCAGGAGATAAAGCTAAATAGGGCCTTTCTTCCTTGACGCGAATCATAAATACTAATCATGTCCAACATTAAGGTCCACCGTCCACCGTTACATTAAAAAAGGTACCTTCGCCTACCACAACCACCTCACAATAGGAAATCCATGTGACGGCCATGGAACAAAATAGCAGCCGCTACGTTACGCAACGGCCGCTACATAGCGGGTTTTGAACTAGCCGCGACGCTTTTTGCCGCTTTGTAACCGTGACTCGTCAATCATGCCCGCAATGGCCGCTATGGCCGTTACGTTACGTAAAGCAGCGCGTTTTACCGTTACTTTTTGCTAACCTCCACTATATTCCAGATATGATTATTAATTTACTACTCATCATATTACTTCTGTCACTATAATCTTAGTTTATGTAAGAACTTATGATGAATTTGAACATATATTAATTAGTATGTTTGTATTTCTTATCAATGAAACATTATATGTGAGTATTATGATTGTGATGCAAAGAATATAATTACAAGTGCAAAAAAACCCTTTATGTGAACAAATCATGCCGCAATCCGCTACGCGAAACCCGTAAGAGTATGTTTCTGTGATATGGCGAACGTTACCGCATTCGCGATCGCAACCGCTATTTAATACCCTATTTAATACCCTGGTGACGGCAGGCCCAAATGTTGAAGGAATGATCTACAGGTGAAGTTTCCAGAAGGATCAGCAGAACTCCTTTTAGAATCATCACGATCCAGAAGCTGCACAGACTCCAAAACTCTGAACAACGACGAAACCTCCCCATCTCCCAATCTTGGGGAGATCTCTATAAGTGCAAGTTCCAGGAATCTGTTACGGAAGAGTAAAAATCGGAAATAGGAGGCACATGGAGCACAGCAAGATGGACTAATCTAGGGAACCTCAAACACACAAACTGAGCATCACCCTAATTGTCCTCAATTCTGCATCCCATTGCCAAGGTTGAACCTCACTGATGGAAGGAAGTACGAGAAACCTATGGTACAAACTTCCAAGGACTCGCTGGAATGGTTCCAGTTCCACACAAAACATGTGCCACCTAACCATTAGATTGCGTGTCGTACTTGCTTTGGAGTCACACAGTGCTTTTTAGTTGGGTCATCCTTCAAGAAACCACCTTTTATGATTCTCTTTTGTCACTAAACACCTAGAAGACACTTTTCTTGTTAACCGCTACCTTTAAGCTAAAATGCGGCCTACCTTGACCCTCAATCGATCACCATTGGGCTCTAAATTGACCAAAGGGGATAGTTCTCACTGGTGGTCATTTGAGAGTAAAATTAAGTTCTTTTAAGCATAAAAATAGTGATAAATAAGAAAAAAAATGTCTTAAAAGGTGGTTTTGCACGATGACCTAACTAAAAGGTAAATCTGGCATATTTTCCTTTTATTGAAATGTAAACACTCCCTTTGCTTCAAATAAGTATGAAAAATCAAATTATCATTTTTAATGAGGCAAGCTCCTTTCCATTGTGCTTGCCACCATGCCAAAACAATGCAACGATGGTACTCAAGTTACCTACCAATGATTGGAAACCTGAACCAGAAACTAAACTTTAAAGTACCTACGTGAAATAATGTCAAACTTGAAAAAGATTCAATGGTTTATCCTCTTTTTTCTTTTTCTTATAAACAAGCAACAAAAGTCTAACCTCTTGCCCAGAGAGAAATGAAAACGGCAATCATATCAAATGAATGATCTCAATAACTCTTTCTGCTTGCACACTTCAATGGCTTAAATACAGGGAAGATTGTGAATCACAGTAAAGTGTGCCAACTAGGAAGTTGTTTAGCAAATGGAGAGATTGTCTCCATACTAATACTGAAGATTTGTCGATCATCCCATATTAGAGTTATATTTTTTTATGGGATTTTTATAAGTGTCATCCAATATAGAGTCATACTCTATAGGAGTTCTAGCGCTTTACTAATGAAATAAAACTAAAAATTATGAAAAGTTTCTTAACACAATTTAGGTCCCTTTCAAAGAGAAAGGGATAGTATTACAGACATATGATAAGCTCCTAACATAGACGATACAGATGAAATAGAACAGGTTAAACTGTGAACATACCTCACTTGGTTCACCCCATAATCTTCGAAGATAAAAGTCAGTTTCTGGGACAACAATTCCTGGAGGTAACATCTCTGCACCTCGAGGGTTGGTTGGAACATATATCTGTAAAACATATAGAGAAAAGCACTAGTGAATTACCAGCCAAACAAGTTATGAGAGCTGATGAGAAGCTACAAGCTACGGCTTACTGTTCTTACAGGTAAAGAATCCATTGCAATATTAAACACGATAATCGATATGCAAGTGCAGCCTCATCATATATTATGTCCATACTTATATTGAGATTCTAGTATGTCTCAAGCTTTATCCAAATCTTTCCACCAAACTACCAAAGTAAGAACTTAAGACCTCTATTATACCTTAAGCTATGCCAACTTGAGTAAAAAGAGAAATCAGTGAACAAGCATGGAGGCTTACTGACTTGAGATTTTCCTTTTGCCTTCCTATCTATCCTCCCTCTTTGCCTTCTCTTATTGTTATGTTTTTCTTAATTTTCTTTCTCCAAACATTTGCAATATACATGTACATGATCGAGCTTAAATACAAAAGAATTGAAAACTACAATAACTGTAGAAAATATGATGTGTCTGGTGAAATCATGAGATCCCATGACCTATCTCAAATATTTGAATTATGCTAAGAAGAGAGACAATTATCCAGGTAGACAACGTAAGTTATAAAATGTTACAGAATATCAAACATCTGCAACCTAGCACAAGAACTCCCAGCAGAAAAAAGGTCAGGTTGACATTTTGCTTCAGCACTTGACAAGTCACATAAATATCCACAAACCCTAAGAGAAAAACAGCACACTAAAGGACATTAACATAATGGTTTAGCTTAGACTGCAGATTCTCGTACGTGACATTGGATCTATAATGAGCACACAAAGTACCCTAAGATATAACCAGGTGAAGGGAAAAAATAAGCTCTGAAGATAAGAATCAAGGAAGTGCCAGGTAGTGACAGGGTAATGGTCAAAAAAATAGTGCATCTAAATGTCTTCCCTGCAGTAAAATTATTGTGTTTTATGCCCTTTAGTAACATGCAGGGGTACACTTGGTGAAGAAGGTATCACTTGGTTAATTAAGCTCTTCAACGAGATCCTTAAGTCTGCTGAGAGCCTGAGATGCAAGAGGCATGGAGGTTCAGTACATTGATCCCGCTTTACAAGAATAAAGGGGACATTCAAAGCCGCAACAACTATAGAAGTATCAAACTACTCAGTCATACTAAGAAGTTATGGGAGAGGGTGATTGAAAAGAGATTGAGAAAGGTAGTATCGATCTCGGAAAACCAATTCGGTTTCATGCCAGGGAGATCTACTACAGAAGCCATCCACCTTCTTAGACGTACCATGGAATATTTTAGGGAGAGGCAGAGGGACCTGCACATGATCTTCATTGACCTTGAGAAGGCTTATGATCGTGTTCCCAAAGAAGTAATGTGGATGTGCTTGGAAGCTAGGGGAGTTTTGGTAGCCTATATAAGGGTTATTAAAGATATGTACGAGGGTGTCAAAACTAGAGTAAGGATGACAGGAGGGGATACCGACCACTTTTCTATCGCTATAGGGCTACACCAAGGGTCATCATTGAGCCCCTTCTTGTTTGCCACGGTAATGGATGAACTCACACGAACTATCCAAGGGGAGGTGCCATGGTGTATGTTGTTTGCTGACGATATTAACTTGGTGGATGAAACCAGGGACGGCGGTAGTAACAAGCTATAAATTTGGCGGCAAACACTGGAGGCGAAGGGATTTAGATTGAGTCGGAATAAGACCGAATACATGACATGTAGCTTTGGAAGTGGTATAGTAACCTCAGATATTGAGGTTAAGATTGGCGATGAAGTTGTACAAAGGAAAGATTGTTTCAAATATTTGGGATCAATAATTCAAAGCAATGCCGAGATTGATGAGGTTATAGTCCATCGTATCAATGCCGGGTGGCTGATATGGAGAAGCGCTCCAAGAATTTTATGCGGTAGGAAAATACCACTCAAACTGAAAGGCATGTTCTATTGTACAGCTATTAGGCCGGCAGTGCTATATGGGCAGAGTGTTTGGCCTCTTAAGAAGAACCATATTCAAAAATTGATGGTGGCAGAGATGAGAATGCTCCAGTGGATGTGCAACCTCACTAGAAGAGACAAGGTGAGGAACGAAGTGGTTCGAGACAAGGTGGGGGTGGTTGACATTGATAGCAAGTCGCATGAGACAAGACTTAGATGGTTTAGGCATGTTATGAGGAGACAGCGAGACGCCCCGGTAAGGAGATGTGAGAAGATTGTACTTAGGGAATGCAAAAGAAGAAGAGGTAGAACCAAAAAGAACTGGACGAAGTTGATCAGGCAGGATATGACCTTCTTAGAGCTTACCAAGGACATGGCCCTAAACAGAAAACTTTGGCGTAATAGGACGCGGGTAGAGGATCCTAGATAAGTTATTCTTTGTTAATGAGTGGGTTTCGCCTGTAAATCAGTTATAATTACTTGTTTTCTCATATTTGGTTGTTTATCTGTTTTTTCTCTTTTGCACTTGTGTCGCGTCTTTAACAGTGTTTTCCCCTATTTTCATTAGTATCTCCCTCTTTAATTTGATCATCTATTTCATATTTCATATTACACGGATTTACTTATATATTTAGCTTGTTTTCAAAAAAAAAAAAAATTGTTTTTGTGGGTCTATCTAAAACAGTCTCTCTACTTGTTAGAAGTAAGGCTGCATACATTAGGACCTCCCTAGACCCTGCCGTAGGCACTAGGCAGGATTATTACTTGTATGCAGGGGTACACTTGAAAAGAACAGCTATTGGACACTTATTATCATGCTTTGAGTGCTGAACTCATACAATCATACAATGGTGTGAAAGAGTGTAGCAAGCAAAAAATAATCTCCTAAATTACAATAAGAAGGAATCATGTACCTAACAAAAAGACCCAAAACGACCGACATGAGCAACACAATTCGAATAGAGTGACATGAGTCTCTCAGCACAGAAGACCAAAAGGAAAAAGGTGACAAGGAGCATAAGTCGAGGGAGACCAAAGAAACTAGTCAATTTTAAGACACTACAGAAATTCTATTATAATTAAATCATTACAGGCCACCAAATTTCCCAGCTCAAACACCTTTCAACCTCAAGAAGAAGGAGAAGATGAACATAGTAAACATCATCCAATTAAGAGCTAGTTTGTCCAGCTAAAACAACATTGCATCAACCCCACCACGACAACCCAGGCCACTATGGATGGGTTTTACTCCACAACAAACAATAAGTAGCTGAGGCAATCACAGTTAATATGATAAAGCTCAGTTTCAGCTATGGCAGTATAGCACACATAATGAATTTCAAAAGGGAGTTCACAAAAGAATCTTTCTAGGAAGCTGACTTTATTCTTCAATAAGTTTTGCAATACCTTATCATTAATTTTGATAGGGATGTGTAAATGTCAATCTTCAAAGATTAGCCATAAGATAATGTTAGCACCAAATGCGTGAGCAGAAATAAAGGTGACAGCAACGATCCGTATAATTTGTGTGAGTTTTACTTCCAATTGTAAGTAAATATCATACTAGTCCTAGATATGCATTCAAACCAGACTCTACTGACAGTGCTTGACTACCCTCAACAAATCGTCCACCTAACTATCAAAAGAGCATCCAATCTATGAAAAAACGCAAACTTGGGTTGCTCCCTTCAGGTATACTAGGATCATGAATAGATGATGAAAACAAAAAACAAAAAAACAAAATATGTAGACATTGTATGGTCCACTTCTTCAAAAGTTCAGTTCAGGACATTATCATACCAACCAAAGCAAACCCACAATTTCCATCATCACATACTTTAATTTCTCAGGCAGCAAATCAAGGGTATGTTCAGAAATTGGAATGATAACAATATTTCCCCAACATAAATCAGTACCAATAAGAACTGAATTAAGTTCAAACAAATTCAAATACTGGGCCACTCTCACAAACCCACAAAATCAGAACTGAAGAGTGACTAATTACAGACCTTAGGGACCGTCAGTGATCCCAGATCTTCAAGAGATTTGCCTCCACTCCCAGACCCAGCAAATGCTCCATCAAAAGAAGACATAAGCCTTGATGGTAACTTGATCTGCAAAATCAAGGCAAGTTAACAATGGTTGATTATGTTGCGAATCAAACCCAAAAATACCCATTTGGGAAAAGTGATAAAATTGAACACATAGTACCTTATTAAAAGAAGTTGAAGGAAATGATACACCCACAAAAAACCCAAATACGATCCCTAGAATAGTCGTCATTATAAGTCTAGCACTGTCATTTGATCGCTTCATTGCTCCGCTGCACAAAAACATTCAAATTGGGAACATTGAGAAGCAAATTGAAGAATTTCAGAACAAAATCAATGGCGAGATTGAAAGCTTTAACACAAGAGCAAAGATAGAAGAAGAAGCAAAAAGAAGAGTTTGAAATTGAAACCTGCGATGCGGAGTTCCTTTACTATGCATTTCTCTCTCTGTTTTTTCTCTCTCTTCACCTGATTTTTGCATCAATTAGAGAACAAAGCTTTTTCACGCTTGGTCAGAGAGCAGGGGTTAGGGTCTTTTCAACCCCACAAAAAACACAAAAACAAAAAAAAAAAAACAACAAAACATGCTTCCTTTGAATTAGGAATTCCTACTTATGGTAGGCGCATAAAATTAAAATAAATTAATCTATGTATAGACGTGTCAAGTGTCTAGTATAGAAGTAGAAATTAATAATTATTTGGATCAATATTTTTTATTTTATTTTTGGTTGAGAATATTTGGATCTATATTAGAATTAAAATATCAAATCCACATAGGGGTATATATTTTGATTGTTAATTACTAGAACTAGAGTATTTGATAACAACATAGACAACGAAACAAGATGGAATACATCATTTCAAAATCTACCTACTTTCCACGGTTGCATATGGCTAACACATGGCTTACTTGATTATATTACATCTATGCTTACAAAAGACAACACAATTGCATTCAATACATTAGCAAAATCTACGAGAATCATCTAGATTATATGAAAAATAATTAGATCCCCTATTGTTCTCAATTAAACCATTAATCATACAAAGCAATTGTTCTCAACAATTATATGTTGAAACTCGTGTGCATAAGCAAATTTGGTATCCCAACACACTTCGATGAGATAATTCAATGAAAACAATGTCAATTCATGCTCATTACTTATAATAGTGTCAAAATTAATTAGGGGCAGCTCTGAGTTGTGCCGTGTCATGTCGGTTCACTTATCGTCCTAGGGCTCCAATAGACTCTGCCCACAGTCAGTGGGCTTTATGCCATGCTGCTTCACTCCAAGGGTGCCCATAACCATGATACCTTGTGTCATGCCTCCTACCACTCTCGTGCCCAAGGGATTTCAAATTATTAAGTACTTTTTTAGTTTCTAGACAGTGTAGTGCTTCATTCATGAGTTTTTTTTTTTTTTTTTTTAGCCTCAACTCAAGTACAAGTCAACTACTTTGTCTTGTGCATCGTGTTGTGTTGTGTTAAAGTCGTGCCCTTACCATGTCAACCCAAACACACATGTTGGTCGTGTCGGATATATCGTGTGAATTCAACTCAATGCCATTTCTGACCCAGATCCACTTTGTCCCTAAGTCCATACCATTTATATGTACTTACACGAAATAAGATTCAAGGTATGCATCAGTTTCTATCTTGTTTAAGGCTTTATTCCATCATACGCCCATTAAATTTACTTGTCAAATCAAACAAATGTTATTAGCATAAGCAACAACACTTGCACGCTTCCTTTTCACTTCTTTAAAAAACATTCTTTATTACTCCTTAAATCTCTCTACGGGTTGTCATGAAACGTTGTTGCTCCTCCTTGTCCACGTGTTGTATCATATCATTCAATCAGTCCTTAGAGGGAGTATATCGTCACCATCTTTTAATATCTAAACCACTCTTACCTCCAAATATCATTCTTTCCCAACAATCTCTTATAGCGTGCACGTCTAAATTTTTTTCCTTTTGGATTGTTGGTCGCCAAGGGCAACTAACAAGAGGAAATTTTATCGGCTACTGCCTTAAGTTTTTCACTTTTTTTTGTGAAAAACTACTTTTTCTAATAAACTTTGCGACCAAATACCTTAAGTTTGTAAGAACATTGCCAAAGACAACCAACTTTAATTATAAACTAAATAAAAAATTACTCTTACATGTTTTAATGAAAGATACCTAAAAATAGTGGATAAAGTAGTTTTGCAATTATAAGTATTTGATATTTGCTTTGACGTATTATCATCATAGCAAATTTAATGTAAACTTATGTATTACAATATCTTTAATAATCTATCACTTATGTAACTAAATCAATATTTAATTAACAATTAAACAATGTATAATAAGAGAAATTAAGAATAAACATTTATTTTCTCAAAAATTATTCAAATCAAAGTGAATATTAAAATTAATATACACCCAATCATATAAGCATTAACTTCTCAATAAAAACACAAGGTGTAATAAATATAAAATGGTTCTAATTAGATGATATTTGTGGTATTGCACGTGATATGAACACTAAGTTTTTTTTTCTTTTTCTTTTTAGTAAAACAAGATCTCAAAGTGTCAGCATAATTTTGGTTTATTAAAAAAAGAGAAGTGAATTTTAAGAATCAAGAAAATTGAGGCCAGTTAGTAGCGTGAATTATTGACAAAGGGTTTAAAACGGATGGCTCTGGCCTGGCCCGTTAATTATATGGGTTAACCTAGTCTGACCTGTTTACAAGATTGCTTGACCCGATGTAATACCCCAAAAATTTCATGGTTGAGGATAGTTTAAATGTTTGATGGTATTACTCATATCGCCAAGGTGCATCTTCTATTTAGAGAGCCCAAACCCCAATAAATTCCACAGTTAAGCGTGCTTGGCTTGTAGTACTTTTGAGATGGGTGACTTCTTGGGTGGGCTCTTTGTCAAGAGCATATGAGTGAGGAAAAGCAGGTATTAGTTGTACAAACATCCTATGTTGAAGGCTGAGGTGTTACACCCAACCAGACTTATTTATTTAAGGGGTTGACACGACCCAATCCGCCAATTTGCCCAGGTCTATTGAGGGTCCTGACTCTTTATATTGACATGGTGATATGGTGAAAGACTGGTACTAGTCTATATAGAATAATTTGGGCCTCTATAATCTATACTCCAAAAAGTGGACTTAAATTACAAATTGGGCCTATATTTCTATTAGAATTCCACACAGTGGAGTTGAACTAGGAATTGGGCCTATAAAGCCTTGCATATGTGAGTGCGATACTAGTGAACAATTGTCCAATATTTACAAAGTATGTCTTTGGCTTCTGTAATTTTGACCCATGGAATTATGGACATGTAAGGGTGAATAGAGTGACTAGGATCAATACTCGCCGATTGCAACTGTTTTAAAGATTACACTAAATTAAACTTATTTGAACTAAATTGAATTTATTTAAGGATTTTTTTGTCAGAAATTAAGGTAATTTCTGACTTTTTGTTAGAAACTACCTTATATATCTTTTTTTGTCAAACACTACCATCTAATTTGATTTTCTTTGTGAAGTCCTACCCACTAATGAAAGGACCCTAACTTTGTTAAAATTGGTGATGTGAAAAGACATATTTACCCCCTTATTTTGAACGCTATGCACTTGAAGTCCTACCAACTAACGATTCTCTCCTCCAATTCGTTTCCCTCACAACCTCTCAAGAGACCACATAGAAGCGTTTTCTAAGTGGTAATTTTATCAGGTAATACTCATGTGTTGAAATTTTTTATCCCATATGATTTTCAAAAAATTAGGGTTTATATTGGGCAAAGTTTGGGACTTTTGAGCATATGTTACGATTTAGCAAAATCGAAAGATGGAATTGTAAAGTCAATGGATTTGGGGATTAATTTAGTGATTTAAATGTGCTTTATTATAGCAAAATGGCAAATGCCAGATCATCTTACTCTTTATCCAATAAAATGCTATTTGGGATGCACCTTGCCATTGTTAGATCATAGACTGAAAAGTAGATAAAGTTGCTAGATGATGGCAGAAGAGCATAGAGTGAGAGTGAGAGTGAGAGTGAGAGTGAGAGAGAGACAGAGATGGTAGAAGGAGAGAGAAAGAGTCTTCAATGAGACTCAAAAGGTGGGTGAAAAGTTGAAGACGGAATGGATGTTTTCACCTCCCTTATACTGGCCAAAATGTCAAATGGGTATTAAAAAAATACCCCTATTGTCACATTAGTCTTTAAAAAAATTTTGGCGACATTAGAGTATTTAAAATGACCAATTTGCGCACTTTAGTCCAAAAATTGAAATTCCGGCGAGAATTTCCGGCGATGCGTACTTTTTAAATATGTTTTTTCTATTTTTTTCAATT